>JAMPIV010021156.1:0-76264 GCA_024509875.1 Oreohelix idahoensis | reverse complement strand
ACATATTATAATAGTTATACATTAATGTCTTAGAAAGTTAATACAAAAATAAACATGACATCCAAACCCACGAACGAATTCTAAATTTAGTGAGCACAGAGACTCTCTGAAGGATAACTTACTGCACCATAACCTAGCTAATGAGGTTGTGCATTGGGCTGACAAACTCATCATGCATATAAAACAGTCCTAATAATCATCGCTGCAAAAAGACATCAATGTTTGATGTATCAGCTCTCGTAGCGCTAAGCTCACAACAGAGCATAAAGGTCAACCATGAATTGACTACATGAGCATAGTCTTCTGACTAGCGTGCGTAAATACTATAGTCCACTGCTTTTGTCAAAAAGTTACAAAGATAAGTCACTCGCAAATGATATCATACACCTTATTGCAATCATAATACATATAATATTCGTCATAACACAATAGTGTAAGAATAGTATGAAAATAATTGTTGCATCATCAAAACATCGTCGTACAAAAAATAAATATGTGCATAAAATAGTGCATAAAAAATGAGCTTACACACTATCTAATAGAAGTTATATGGTATCTTAATACAATTCTATATGTAATATCCTATATTTATTTGATACAATAATATCTACATTCTAAACAAGTTGAACAGGCAATAATTCCAGCCGTGTTGAATAGTCTCATAAACTTGGCAAGATAACCGCATACAATTCAGAGTCAACTTGCTGTCCGGTTTCACTTGGTCAACCACATGGATACAACGTGGCATACCTTACTCTGTCTACTCATGTAACACCGGAATATAGACTTTCATTGCAAAGCTGTCACTGTGAAAATATACAATGAAAAAAATTATATTTTAATTCACAGTAAGATTTAACGATGTAAAACGGAAATTAACGTTACATTTACCTAAAACTGTGGCTTGTATGAACCTGTAGCCCTTTTACTGATCAACAAGCCTTCCCTTGACACGTGTAAACACCACAGGAGGCTTATGGGGCAGAAAATGATCGTAGCTCAAGGTCGTCGCTATTGGATGCTGAAAAAAATTTGCTACCTCATAACAGCGAGATACTCTCTCAAAACCACAAGCAGTTGTGTTAGAGACTCTATTTTTATCATTATTACCTTGTTTATCAATAACTTTAGGTCTTTGTTGAGAAAAGTTAACATAGTTGTTATTATTATTTCTCTTTTGGTAAAAATATCTGCCAGATTGTTTATATTGACTTCTAGACTTATTATCGTAAAATTGATAATCTTTCCTGTAATCATTTTTACCATACTTCTCAAAATCCTCAGAACCAAAATATTTAGATCTGTTAAACTGTTTCTGGTTTCTTGGAGAAGACAGATTACAATTTGCTGATCTCCCTTGATAATGTTTAAAATCTGTATTATCTTTCCTGTCATGATTGCTTTTCTTCTTTTCGGTGGCAGCGTGCTTAACCTCTGAATCAGTAATAGGGATAATAAAATCCTTATGGCTGCTAACATACTGAGTATTACTTTGGGCACAAGTACTACTAGTCTTGTCCCTTGTTATGTTTTTATGAGGCTTTCCCACTTCAGATACAAGGTTAGTTTTTTGAACTTTGACATGAAATTTATCCTTGTCTTTACTGTGATGTACAGAATCAAGTATCACAGTAGAATTAACCTTGTTGGCCTGTCGCCAGGAATTATTAATATTACCAGAATAGTCACTAGTACGATGAAAATTATATCTGCCACGCAAGGATTTCCGCTCACCACGTTTGATGTCAGTATTGGCATCGAGTGTCTGTTGCTGACTCGACGTCTTTAAGACGTGTTGATAACCGTCTTTCTGTCTAACTTTGTCATTATTGACAGTAGACAGCATTTTTCTACATAAAATTATATCAACCAAACCGTCCACTCTTTCCCTTAATTCCGTAATTTCAATATTTTTAAGTGAAATCTGTTCACTTTGTTTCTTAATTACGTCATCGAATGTCAAAACTCTACATCTTTCCTCCGCTAGTAATTTCTCAATCTTAGCTAATTTATCCTTCTCCATTATTAACTCTTCCAATCTCTTCTTCTCTTCTTTTTGTGCTAAATTGGCTGCTGAAGCTGGTGCAACTGTATCGGCAACAGCAGCAAACTTTAATGGGTCCTTTAAGAACTCCTTAGTCCTTTCTGCTTCCTTGAATGTGTAGTCCGTTTCAACAGCAATAGCCAACAGGCGTTTGAACCCGTTGATCAATGAATGTGGGGCAGAGGAGGCTGTTGGGTAGCCACTACACTTTTCCCTATTTGTTGCCTGAACTCTCAATTTCTCATGTATCTCTTTCTTTTCTTTCAATTGGCAACTGAGAATCTCATTATCATCTAACACATTATGAAGCATTTCTATGTAAGTCTTCTCACGAACATTGCTCTCAACCTTCAACTTGTGATTCATCTCTTTCTGTTCTTGAAGTTTGTGCGTGAGATTAATAGTTTCGCCTTGTTTATCTCCGAGCCTAGCTTCCACGTATTCAATCTTGCACAATGCCGAATTTAATGCTTCTTGCCCTCTTTCAAGATCCAAGTTTGATTTATATAAATCACTTTCAAGTTTAGTAACTGTTGCGTGTAATTTACTCTCTTTAGCAACACTTTCTAAAATCTTTGCCCTTTCCTGAAGCGCACTTTGTTTAATGCCTTCTATCTGCTCTTCATCCCTTACCATCTCTACCTACTACCAATGCAGACTCCAACATAGGCCTTATATCTGTAGGGTACGTATTACGATCCATGGTGATTCACTCACCAAGTCCACTGTATATATATATATTCACCAGTTATAATTACCACAAGTCTATGTCCCTAAAAATTCGAACAATTACCTTTTCAGCTCACAAAGCTAGATATCCTTTCAAGTAATTGCAAATATAAGTTAATCACTGTATACCATAGTAGCATAAGTTCATGTGCATAGAACCTTTGTAAAAGTATATACCAATATGAGGGATAACTTTATGTCAATTTGAGTGATGTCAATATTATGTGAAATAGCCTTAAACACTCATGCATCAAAGTCTTACAATAAGTTACAAACAACTAACATATTATATAGACAATAGGAATTACGGTTACAAAGACAAGGTACTAAAGGACAAACGATAACGTTCGCAGAAGTCAACTGAACAGTAAGGCTTAACTAAGGCAAAAAATTTTACATAGCATGTAATGATAACCGCGAATAGTGGCAAGACAATAACCAACACCGTATATAAACGAAAATGTGTATAAAAACTAAAAGATAGGAAATAGAGAAAGACGCTCACAAACAAATTAATCAATAACTAAAACACAGAGAAAAATACTACGAGAACAACAATGAAACGTTACTTCACAACTATACATTTATTTGTCCCAAGAGACAACTAGTAACCTAAACTTCGGTAAGGTTTGTAGCCTTAAACCGGAATTGTCACAGAATTGACAGTTACTAACCAAATCCTAAAGAATGCTTATGAAGCCCTGGGTAAACTGGGATATAATCTTCATAAGTAGACATGAAACATAGAATATTTAACATGAAATACTCATTACAACAAATAGCACACAATATATATATAGGAAGACTTGTTGACACAAGAAAAAATGGCACAGTTTCCACAAAACCACTTATCTTCAATAAAGAAAAATACGCCCGTCCAAAACGCTGCACATAACAAAGTCTGCTGAAGAAAACAGTTCACCGGATAAGGTCACCGCAGCTTGACACTTCTCACTTCAGGTCCTTTGTCCTTGCTAAGGTATGTGTGCTCGTAAACTGCACAGGTAAACAGGAACTGTATTACTGCCAATCATCTACTTGAGGCATACGTGTAGAATGACTGCATATCAGCTTGAATTCCCTCTGTAACTGTAGGGGTACACAGTCTCTCAATCTCTTTGATAATCCACTTGAAAGGAGGTACTTGACATCTCTTGTATACTTTGATGGTAAACTTCTGTAATCGCGCCACCAAAATATTGGCACAGTTCACTTGAAAGCTTCAATTCAAAAGCAGAACTGAATCATGAAGCATATCTTGGCAATGGAAATGTTAGATATGTTATAGTCCTCTATGTAGATGGGTATTAATAAGCTGCACTCCATCAAATATGTTACTGCCTAGTTATGTTAACGTCTGTTTTTGGGTAAGTCTTCTATAGCAGGTATCACACCATGTAAGTTTGAAAACAACTACTATTGCACACGTAGTTGATAATGATGATGGATTCTTAAATGCGCCACACAGCATAGAAGAAAGTCACATAACGCAGATGACGTGGGATCACGTCCGAAAGTTATGTCCACGACTGTTGCCGCTAGGATTATTATTGCCGCCACTGTAACAATCAGTATTTGTTGCAAAACGATGTTGCATCCACTGTTGCAGATGAAGTGTACAATTGCTAACCATAGAGTAGTCGAATACCAAGGTTGCTATATATTATATCACGCCACACAGGCTACTTATTATAAATGTCTTAAGTTCGATCCAACTTGAACTGGAAACCACCACTGATAACGACTCTTATTCCTAGTATTCCTTCCAACTGATAAAGTATGATTGTTCCATCACCATTCCATACCCTAATTGATACAAGCTGCTATTCATCCAGTCTGTTCGTTGCATACTGTATGTAGGCTAATTATCCATGGTGTATTGCTGTGCTGTTACCGTGTATGATATGTGAAGGGTGTGTAGAAACAGTCACTCACCCCACGATAGCTCACGTACGAGTCATGGAGGGTTAAACGCCTTGTGACAGTTAATGAACAGTTTTATTACACCACAACACGGTCACAATAACGTAGACGAAGTACAGCATGTTACACAGGTCATAATAGCATATCAAAACAAGGATCCACATCATATAATAATAATAATCCATCAAGAAGAACTACTGGCAAACGCAGTGCCAATAGTTATAGGCCTCAAATATATATGACATCTCAGCGCTCTTTAATTCATGTACATAAGACTGCTGACCATTGCAGTACTAGTAAATAATAGGCCTTCAATATATATGACGTCTCAGCGCTCTTTAATTCCTCCATAAGACTACTGGGGATCGCAGTACTAGTAAATAATAGGCCTCCAATATTTGACGTCTCAGCGCAGTTTAACAGCTTCCTAACAGCTCCACAAAATCGCTGTACTGCAGTTAATCATAATACGGCCTGTCCAAACCTTGGCCTCATAATATAAGTCGACATATCAAGCACTGTCTTTAATCCATCTAGAAGACTGCTGATAAATAATAGGCCTCATAATATAAGTCGACACATCAAGCACTGTCTTTAATTCATCTAGAAGACTGCTGATAAATAATAGGCCTCATAATATAAGTCGACACATCAAGCAGTGTCTTTAATTCATCTAGAAGACTGCTGATAAATAATAGGCCTCATAATATAAGTCGACACATCAAGCAGTGTACAGGCTTCCCTCGAAAACACTGGGCTGATTTCTCCAGTCACGCCCAGGACACAAACTCTTCAAAAATGTACATAATCTTTAAACACTGGCCTGTATACTCCAAGGCCTAAGAAACACATCCTTAATTAATATACGATTACTGCCCTTGCTTAAATTTGGACTTATCAGACCTCTTCTTCAATATAAGAATAATAGCCCATAAAAAGGAACGTATCAGGTATATATAGTGTTTCTAGTTGTAGCAAAGTTAGAGCTGGGGAGGTTATGATGGTATCCTAAAAAGAATGAAATCCGTGTATGTATTAACCGTGTGAGGTCAAGCACATGTAGGCCCCTGACTCTATAAATGATGATGATGAATTATGTGCAGGGAACCTAACGCTACCTCCCTAGATGTCACACGGTCACTATTTTGGCTCTAGTGTCTGGTGTATGATGTACCTAGTGTCTAGGGGAGAAATGACATGATGGTACACAACACAAAAACACTTTAAGTTTCTATGAGGAAGTGAATAAAACCTGTGGTTAAGTTTTTCTTTAAATTTGATAATTTTTTTAACAATTTATTTTGCCTGTCCAGTCATATCGTTTGGACAGGTCTTTGAAAATGAGGACAAGATAGTTTACATAAAAGATTAACTAAAATTGTGTGGACAATCTGCCCAAATAACTACAAAGTTAATATATGTCTTTCCTGTTGGAATGTTCACAGCTTACACTTTATTCTTCTAAGAGGGAGAGTCACTGTGTATGAGGGGCTGTATTATCATCATACCCCATCAACTTCCTGAGTATGATTTGAAATACCAGTGTTTATTTAAAACGAAACTGTCAGATATACCCAGGTCCTTAACATATCACCTGGGGTTTCTTGTTGAAAGATAAGGTATTGTGTAGTTGCAGAAATATCGATATCACATCACACGCCCAAGCTCCTGCTGTTATCTCTTGACAGCATACATGAATTTTCGGAGACTTCTTGGCGTTATCGTTACTCCTCATGTTTCCTGTTACCAGCTGGCAACAGGAAACCAAACCTCTGCAACAAAAGGACACCCTGGCCTTTTATATCTGATCACTTTTGATATTATTTATTTCCCTACGGAGATATGGGGTCAGCCTCGCGTGCATTACAGGTGCACTCGCCCTCTAACTTTACATGACTCCCACCTTGCTGTGACCACACCTCAGGTCCCTATGGCAGATACGCCACTGTACATTTACATAGTTTTCCTCAATTATATAATGTGGGGTAACCACATTTCCTTTTATATATTTTTTCTCTTCTTTTTCTTTTTAAACATAAATGCTTCAGGCATGTTGAACAGTGTTCATGGAACACGGAGGCTTACTAATATACTCTAATACAATAATATTCAAACATAATCATGACAACATACATTAGTTAGATACATTTCAACGTGAGGACTCAACAATGTCTGCTCCCGGCACGTCCTTCACTTTTTCCCAATAGCAGTATCTAACTTTGGCAATGGGATTAAACATATTAAATTCATAAAGCATTCTTACCACAAATCAAGAAATATAAACAAATGACGCTGACTTTGCAAAGAAATGGCCTCAGTTTCTTCTGCTCCGTCCAGACTGTGAAATACTTATTTAGTTATTTAATTTACTTTTAAATTTATCACAGCTGTTCTCAGCGTATCTGAATAAAATTTACTGTTAGACTGGCACTGAGCAGCGAAAGCTTTTTGCTAATATTTAGTAGCACTGGCCAATCGAAAGCTTGCGACTACCAGAATTCAAATGCAGTTTTTGAAAAACAAAATTAATTCCAAACATACTCTGCGTCTGGTAGTCGATTGGCCAGTCTGCTTTAGTTATGCCAATACAAAACGATGTTAGTTTTTGGTAACAATTTTCCACCCGCTCCCCTCTCCTCCTATACTCTTGTTACCCAAGCGAATTTGAATTTACCTCACTGCCTCCCTTCTAATCACGCGTCCCCACTAACGTTAAAAAAAAAGAAAAACAAGCAGGAACGACAGTCTGTCTGGTCGAGCGTCCGTAGACATTTAGTATTTTCTCAATAACTCAACTAATACTGGGACTACCATATTATTTAAAACATATTCTTGCTCAGTGAACTCTAAGCTATACTACCATATGATTGTTATGGTCAGTTTCATATTGGTTCTAGATGTTCAATTTTGTCACGGTCATCGTTAAATAAATATTTTACACAAGACCGCCATCTTTTCCCTCTCTTTCATCTCGCCAGAATGTATTTTCAAATAACTAACTTGTTTTTGTGACATCAGAAACATTACCGCGAAGAGGCAATAAAATTGTCTGCGTGTTTGCGTCTGTTGGCTTTGTCGCAACGTGTATATATGCATGGCAGAATGTGTCAAGCGACGCCGGGTGTTGGCGCTGCGGGTTAAGAATAGGCGTTAAATATTGGGAGTGTCTCGTGTTACACTACCAAATTTGTAAGGACTATTACTTATTACCAGCGTTAAAGTCAAAATTTTACGTTAATTCAGATAGTTATTTTGCGGCACACTTCCGCAAAATCGTTAATTATAAGTCCAGGCTGCAAAATGTATGCAGCAGATCTGGTAAAATGTTAAATGTTGGTAGTACGTTTTCGAAACCGAAACTAAAACGCGTGTTAGATTTTTACCGTGGGATCGTTCTATAGGCTTTAGCACTGCACAAATTTCAGCGCTCTGCTGGCGTGTGAGAGGATCACCGTCAGACACTATAGGGCGGGTTTATTTATTATCATTTTATGACTAAACTCTTACTGAAATGAGCGATTATTCTCGCAGATTTTACTACACTAGTAAATGATAGAAGACTAAGAACAGTCAGTACAGAAATGCTGGTAGGTTTTGGTATTATATAAACGTTTAAACAAATAAAGAAGGGAAACCCGAGGCCTGTAAACAGTAAATAAATATTACACCCACACATAAAGGTATGTTTTCAGGCACTCGTGAGAAACAAAGAAGTAGAAAACTGGACAACAGAAAAACAACAGAAGTGAGTGGCTTACCGGAGAATCGAGCCCAAGACCTTCCGAGCGGCACCTTCGCCTAGCTACGGAAGCGAATCACACTATCCTCCCTGCCAGCTAGGCACCACAAAAATAGTACTGATTGTTCTTAGTCTTCTGTCATTTACCGTACTAGACACAGTATTAAGGTCTTTGTCCTGTGTAATCTGACCTATACTGCATAATAGGGCGACAACAGAAGTGATTGCATCATTAATTAGGCTGGATCGCTCTTGGTAAATTTCCGGTGTTATGTTGCGGGTCGCGCTAATGACCCCTGTCATCGAAGCACAATTTTTGTGGTGCCTAGCTGGCAGGGAGGATAGTGTGATTCGCTTCCGTAGCTAGGCGGTGGTGCCGCTCGGATGGTCTGTCGCAGGAAGGTAGAGAAAGTGGTGATTTAGATAACTGAAGATGTTCAGTTCTATGCCACTTTAAATTTCAGTCCATAGGAGGTAGATAGGCTCAGAGTTTTTGCTCCAGATAGACTGACAGAAGACAGGAGGACACAACTGTGTTTAAAAGAAGTGTTAAAAAAATGGTTTGAGAAAAGTAACAGGTAGACCCACGTGATACACACTGTTAGGGATGTACTCTTATAATTAACTCTGGGGACACTTTCCTTAGTTACACTCACTCACTCACTCACTCACTCACTGTCGATATAGATTACCAGGTAGCTACAGTAGATTTTAAACAGCAGATAGACAGAAAGATGGAGTGGATGTTAGTAATTTAGTATTCTGGACAAAAACTATAATTCACCAATACAACTTCAACGTTTACAGTAAATGGTAAAATATTTGGCTAAATTTAATACAGAAAATTTAACATTTATCATAAAGAAAATAAAAGAACACCATTGTTAACCACATTTATCAAATTGAGCATTAAAAAATGAACACTATTGTTAATCGTTACTTACTTACTTAGTCGTTCCCTTTCTACCGTGAGGTGTAGAGGTGTGGAAGAGAGAGCGCCAGACTATCCCATCGGCTGTCCTCCTCCTGGCCTGGATCCATTCTAGTCCTCGGTCCTTCAAAGATTGTCCAATGTTGTCCTCCCAGCGGACTCTGGGTCGTCCTGGGGGTCTGGATCCCTGGCTCTCCGCCTCCCACGCCCGTCGTGGTAGCCGATCCTCTCCCACCCCGTTTGATGCCTCCCTTTCGGTCTATAATAGCTCCGAGATATTTAAAGTGGTCGACCTGCGTTACCAAGAAATATAATTAAAGTACTGGTTCACTTTAAGGAAAAATCAAAATGTTACTTTCTCTTTTGGGATAAAAGTTTCAGAAATAAAGTTTTAATCATTGGCTAGCCAGTAGAGTTCGATTTTCTGGGGGCGTTTTTTTAAAATGACTTAGCTCAGTCTCCTTCACTAGTGCCTGTTCAGTATGGTTTTGGCTGGTAGACTAGAGAAAAGGAAAGTCATGTAGTGTAGCGTGGGGAAGGGGTGCTTTTGACTTCCTCTGGCTACCAGGAATGGGTTGATAGGCTAGCACTCTTCCAGATATCTGCATGATAGCGTCTTAAGCCAACTGCTAGTTCACACTACGACAGGACTGAAAAGAATAACGCCGTAGTTACTTTTCTCGTAATTACGGAGAAGTTAAGTATTTGAATGAAATTACACAACCTCATTTAGACTTGTCTTCTTTTTTCTGAAAACTTTCCAGGTCTCGTAATCATGGAAGGCAAAGTCTGTTTATATGTCTCACAAATCGTTCAGTCGCTTGTTCGTTTGTCCTTCCATTGTTTACTTTGTCGTGTCGGTTGTACACACACGTTTCCGCTCATATATATATATAAACTCTCACTGGACACAGAAATTAACAACCGCATTGGCAAAGCTGCAGCTACCTTTGCCCGCCTCACATCGCGTGTTTGGGGAAACTCCAAACTCACAACGAAGACCAAAGATGCGGGATATAACGCCTGTTTCACTAGCACACTCCTATGTGACAGCGAGACCAGAACAATCTATGCTAAGCAAGAAAGAAGGCTCAATACCTTCCATTTACAGTGTCTACGCCAGATCCTCGGCATCTCGTGGAAAGATAAAGTGACAAATGTCGAGATGTTGTCACGTGCTGGTCTTCAAAGCATGTATACACTGCTTAGACAGCGTAGACTTCTTAAAGTGGTAGGGATTAATTAGAGTTAGATTCACATTCTCTATGAGAATAGGATATGTCCAGCGAGAGAGTAACTTACCTGCCAGTTCTCTTCTCCAGTACATCAAAACTTTCAGGTTGACTTCCCGACCTTGCCCTGTGCCATGCCTACTTATAGTTCACCAATTATCTTTTTGAGTCTGGGAAAAACAAGTTCTAGCTATCTCCAGATTACTACTTGATAATATCTTCTAATCGTCTATCTTGCCACATTCGTAAAAATTAACTCCTATTGATTTAACTACAGTAGACATTCAAAAATCCGGCAACCTCCGGACCTGAGGAGTGCCGGATTTTTGAAAATGCCGGATTTTTTATGGTTATATATTCTGTATATATTTAACAGAAAATGACTACCTGTACACTTTATCTGCGATCGACAATGCACGATGTTTACGTTTTACACCACTTCTTTTATTTGCTGAATCCATAATGGGGCTATACAGCAGCAAATAAATGATAAAATGAGAAGGAATGAGCAGGAATGCCTGTTAACACGTGCAAGCAAGACCCCAACAGCTGCATCAAAACATAAACTGCTCCAGAAAACAGTGGCGCGCCAACGCGGTAAATTTAAAAATGCGCTCCGAAATCCATGCCGGAAATCTGAAGGAACCGGATTATCGATGGCCGGATTTTTGAATGTCTACTGTAGTGTGAATTTAATAGTATTAAAATATACCGTTATTAGGAAAATTAACTTTAAATTAGTAACTCGTGGTTATTTACAAGTTTAAAGTTGGTGCAGTTATTTTATAACTAAGTGTGCTTACGAAATTACAAAAGCTATTCCTTTCTAATATACAACTGGTATCAGGTATGTATCACTAATTCCACTCTGCAAATAGCAGACTATTGGTACTCTGGAAACAAAAGCAACAAATGATGATTGAGCCGAGATTATGTAGCCATGTTCTGCCTTAGATCGCCCCACATCTGGACGATCAAGCGGCGAGAAAGACTGGGGACAAAGACATCGGAAGACCGGGAGATTTCCCCCTACGCCCGATATGAAAGTGTTCTGGTACGGGTGACCAGAGAAGTAGCAAAAGGCCCGCTCGTCAGTGTCCCACCCACAAAGTGTTCCGGGAGACGAACAGACCGGTGACATGAAAAAGCATTTCGACTCACATCAGTTCACTTTTTCCTAACTCAAAAGACATTTTTAAAAGGGCGGCTGGAAGCATGAAAGAATTTACGGTCGCATCTGTATAGCCGAAGCAAAAAAACGTGAAGGAGGGGCTGCAGGGTGTCTAATTTAAGATTGACGCTGCCAGAGTCTGTAGTGGTTTTTGATGTTATTGTGTGGTTGCTATGTTACCTAGTGTACTGGATGAGGTCAGCTGTCAAGGCTCCTGAAGATAAAAGTTTATGTGAGTTACAGAATGCCTTTCCGCTACCACCTACGACCTCAAACAGACTTATTCTGCTATTATGTATGTTAGCTACGTTTAATGTCTAGGGTACTGAAATGTGAGGTGTAGGTAATTAAATACACTGACACACACATGTAAACACTAATTCTAATATTAATAATAATAATAATAAGCTCTATGATCAAATCAACTAACACTGGCTTTTAGAAGTTAAATTTGATAATGTTTTGAATTTATTTAGTCCTGAACCAATTTTTCTTCTGGTCAGGACATATGAAACAATATGTATTTATCAATAAAAGTGCATATATATATATTGCATAATCAAAATGAAATTTTTGTACATAGATATATGTTTACATTGGTTAATATTAACACTAACTACAGTGTCTTTGGAAAACTAGCACTAGATGTTTAGTCGGGGTGGTGTCATCATACCCGATCTCTGTTTACACGAGTCATTGTCTTTGTAATATTGAACTTGAGTATAGTTTTTCTACACCAGGTTTTTGGTTAATTATTTATTTAATTGGGGAAACAAGTTTGATGAATCCACAACAGGCCAGGTTTTCACTTATCTGGCCTGTTGTCGTGTGAAATTCTAATCCACATATATAAATTAAGAAGTAAATGTAAACCTAACAAATAACTTCAATAAAAGGAAAGAAGAATGGTAAAGAACAGTGCTGTCACAATGACTGTACTCGAAATTCCCCTTGTTTTCTAATTCGTCTGCAAATTATAACGTTTCACGTTGATAGTAAAAGCCTTCTGCAGCATACACGCGTCTCCACAACACAATAAAACGTGTACTGCCTTTCTAAGAAAAACCTTGAGATACGCAAGCTGACCTATATTTAATATTCCATTCATGTCATTTTATACACTAAGTTAACATAAACGAAAAGACAGATGAACTTAGGATAGAAAGAAAGGGAGGGCTGAAAGCCGGGACGCATGCAACACTAACACGCGTCTCGCTATACAATTACTGCCATCACGCGTGTAAGGCCACAAGCACTAACTTTTTTCAAATGGACAGTGATAAAAAACACTACCCATACGAGAGTTAGGTTTTAAAAACCTGAGAAATGCTTATTAGGAAATATGACATTATACTGGTTTACGTTTGAAAACATTACAGTACCCAGACACCACATCGATCGAAGTGAACGGGAGGTAGAAGAAAATACATATTTTGAACGCAGCCTCTTAGCCCCATTAAATTTATATATTTGGGTTCCTTAGGACTTGCTGACAAAGAATATGTTAAACGTTACGCAAATAGTCTAGGAATTAACAAATTATAGCCAAAAGAAATAGTGAGGGTGTCAGACAACACCAAAATCAGAATCGCTCAGTGGCAGATTTTGACACCACTATTGTACGGGAAATAGGTCCCCATGTTAAATCCTATTTGATTGGAGCGCAGTAAATGTAAGGCTAAACACGATTAGTCGGGCTACAAATACTATCTTTTGTTGTTAGGGGAGACGGAAGGAAGGGTACTTTTTTTCAAACGCTTGTGTAAACATGGCTTGATTGGTTAGACCCGCAAATATAGGCAATTAGGAGCGTCAGTTCAGCACCACATTTTCAAATAAACTTTCTAAAGCAACAGTGCGTTGAGATTCAGCTTATATTTTTCTAAATAAAAGCCTGAGACAGCGGCAGGTCGGATTTTGTGCCATATTCATTGCCAGTCAACGTAACTGTGTATTATTTCCATAAATTGTGGTAAGCTTGATATATTCAATATCTTTTTAATGAAAATTGAATGTAAATTGATAATTTATGTCTATATATGTGTGTGTGGTTCAGTAGCGAACATGAGGCAAAGCCTATATAGTGCTCCAACCTGAACAGAAGGTGTCGGAGAAAAGTAAAACTGCATGGAATGGCCAAACAGTACACTGACACCTATCTTATTGACTAGAAAGAACTAATGCTGGAATTGCAGAGGCGTAGTAACCATTAGGGAGGAGTATACTGGGGTAAATTGTTTCAGATGAAGCTGACAGTTGGCCTACCGCTCTGAACTCAGTGTTTGTTATGTATTGTGTTCAGTCTGGAAATAGATTATAAATTAGTTATGAAATAGGAGGTACAACCTTCTTGTTTCAGGGACTGTGGTCCTAAAGTTATTGAGCAGCACCTGGTCGGAGCTTTGCTGAATCTAGAGGCTGACAGCATACTCCTGGGTCCAGATAGCGACCAGTGACGTGTCTCCAGAACACAGGGGAGCAATCGAGCAGAGGTGTCTTTTCCTGCCGCCATCACGAAAGTTAAGCCTCTGTGGTCAGAGGAGCTCAACATTATGTGTCCCCCTCAAAACTTGACATTATAGTAAAACTGAGGGTCAATACATCGTTTAAATTGATAGGAACGGTGAAGATTCCCCATACTATTTCCAAGATAAACAAACACTTGACGTCATGATGACAAATAACAACATAGCTTGAAAAACAAAACCAGTATTACCTCATAGTACCACTACACAACTGACACACATAGGATAATACTAATAAAATATGTCGCTACAAGGTTCATATTTATAAATTATGTACATATAAATTGTGATTACATTTGATTGTGATTCCTGGTTCACTGTGTAGTTGAATCAGGATATATAATAGTGAAAGTAATTAATACATATATATTTGAAACTTTTACCATTGACTCAATTAAGTTAGTCTTATAGAGTGTTAAATGTGTGTGAGTGTCACAGTGTTGTCAAGTGTGGTGGAATAAATTAAATTGTTTATCTGTCTGTTGTTGTTGTGACTTACACTTCATCATTTACATAACCCTAGACATTTAACGTAGTCATCACAATATTCCAGAATAATTCTGACTGAGGTATAAATGTGGTAGCAAGTAAGGTTATCTGTAAAACACTGCACCTATTAGATACAGATACCTTCACAGCTGATCTCAGTCAGTACACTAAGTCCCTATAAATATTTATAACATCCCACTTTACCACACCTGTGACGATGCAGTAAAGAATTCAAGTGGCCCACTCCTCTCAGTAGCTGGAGTAAAATGATAGGCTTCTTAGGCATCCACTTTTGGACCTCTTCAAGCATCTGGCACTAGCACAGTGCCAGACCAGAAACTCACAATTCAAAATTGAAAACACAGTTATGTAGTACTAGCAAAACTCAGCTGAGATGCTGGCTAGATTATGGCGTTCCACTGATAATATATAATATTTCCTGGAAATCACTCTTCTAGCATTAACGAACTGTGTATATGGACAGTCTCTTACAAAATGGCACTAGCGGGCGTCTTTCTTTCTATAATATGAAAGCTTCTGTCCAATCAGCGGACTTCCCCTCTACCTTTCAAATATTCAAACTACCAAGTCCAATTTCGGTCCAGTCTCAGTCTAATGTGTAGTGTTTTTCTGTCGGTCTGTCCGTCCCGACTTGGTTTTTCCCAAAATTACACTTGTTTTTGGACCAACTACAAGAAAAAACTACACAAATTTTGTCTCCCCCTACTTCTAAGATTCTATGCTAAGTTATTTTTAGCTACTATCCTCCTACCCTGCCCCTAGTCCACCTGCAGTTTGGTTTTATGCGTTTGGCTCAAGGACACGTCAAAATGTAACTTTAGTGAAAATATGCACAAAAAACTGTCTGCTAATCTGAATTGAACAATACAGTCTTTTGTCAATATCTTCCGTGTTATCTGTCCGTCTGTGTAATTAAAAGTATATTATTTCTCAGATTAAGATGGGCTATCAAACTAGCTAGTTTTTATTCTCCTAAACTTATTATTAAGAAAAAACCTACTTTTTTCAAGGTTAGTTTTGAAATTTGTTTTTGAACCTTTGTGTACGGCGTTTGCCGCTATATTCAAACTAAAAACGACTAACTGCCGTAAAACGTCCAAGATACGTCTGTTTCTAACAAGAGCTAAGGTCGTTTTTTGTCTATTTCCTTACATTGTGTCAACTAGTGGCGTAATTTTTTCTTGAAAAACTACAAATTGCGTCTTTTAGACTTTAGATTCAAACACGTGTTCAGACCGTCACATTTTTTCCTTTTATCTCCGTTTCTACGCCGTCTAAAAGGATAGTCCGTTTAGTCTGCATGTTCTAACTAGTTAGTTTCAATGACCCTAGAAATTGCTGGCGTAGGTGAAGAAGCCGCGGCATATCTTACCTATATTTTTATCCCTACATGTTATGTTACCTGTTATCTTTTTAAATGGAGGAATTTTAACGTTGCATCACTATAATTTCACCACACATTTCCCCACTTGAGAACATGCACTAATGCAAGTTCCAAAACCAGTGATACACATAGATAAAATTAACTCCTCACACCTGCCAACTACTCTAATTTGATCATAGGGGTGCGTACTGAGGAAATCTGCACCGACATTCTGTGACCCCGGGATATATGCAATATTAAACTGATATGGTTGCAACAATAATGACCATCTTAACAATCTTGCATTTTCATGCTTGGCCTGAGATAAGATCACGAGAGGCTGGTGATCTGTCTGGACCACAAAAGTCCTACCATACAGATAGATTTGGAACTTTTTTATTGCCCAGATTAACGCTAAACATTCTTTTTCGCTTGTGGAATATCCTTGTTCCGCTTTGTTCAACTTGCGGCTTGCATAAGCGACTGGGTTCAGTTCCCCATTGGGTGAAGAGGACCTTTGCAACAGAGTAGCCCCCAGGCCTACATTGCTTGCGTCTGTTCTCACCACAAAGTCCTGAGTCAAATCAGGCAATTTGAGAATAGGCTTGCTAGTGAGTTTTTCCTTTAACTCTTGAAATGCCAATTCACATTGCGCTGACCAAACAATTTTATCTGGATTTCCTTTGCGAGTCAGATCAGTCAGAGGAGCACATATAGAGTTAAAATT
The DNA here is from genome assembly GCA_024509875.1 of Oreohelix idahoensis. Lineage (NCBI taxonomy): Eukaryota > Metazoa > Mollusca > Gastropoda > Stylommatophora > Oreohelicidae > Oreohelix > Oreohelix idahoensis. Next base: position 59,370 of record JAMPIV010021156.1, on the reverse strand, counting down.
TTTGATATATTTTTGGTAAAATCCACATAACGACACGAATGATCGCACGTCTTTTTTTGTTTGCGGTCTAGGTGCTCTCTGCAGTTTTTCCAAGTTCTTGGGTCAGGGGTCATGTTACCCTGATATACAGTATGTCCCAAGAATTCCAACTCTTTGCATCCAATACAACATTTTGTTGGTCTAGCAGTTAAGTTCGCTTCCCTGAGCCTATCAAATAACATATTCAGAGAGTTAATGTGTTCTTCAAATGTTTCTGTGGCGATGAGAATATCATCCATGAAATTTGTGATACATGGATTATTCAAGGGATCCAACAATTTGCGCATCATCCTAGAAAATACACTCGGAGCATTTTTCAATCCGAATGGTAGCATGTTGAATTCATAATGTCCTTCCGAGGTGCTAAAAGCTAAATAAGGTCTAAATTCAGGCTTCACTGGAATCTGGTAATAGCCTTTGCTAAGATCCACCTTCGAAAAGTATTTTGCCTTGTTCAATCTGGCAAATAACTGTTTTGTGTCCGGTAATGGATCCACCTGACCTTCTGTGACAGCATTCAGTTTCCTGTAATCTATGCACAGTCTATGTTCCCCAGACGGTTTCCTCAACAAAACTACACTGGAGCTAAAAGAAGATTCACTGTGAGAAATAATCCCTTCTTTCAACAAATAATCTATCTCCTCTTTCAATGCCTTCTCCTTGGCGAACGGAACAGAATAGGCTCTCATACAGATTGGGTTTGAGTCTACCAGCTTCATGTCATACTGTAGCAAATTTGTATGTCCTGGTTTATCTGTTAATACATCTGTATGTTCCTCCAGAACCTGTTGAACTCTCTCCCTCTGATTTTTAGTCAGGTGCTTACTGACTTTTACCTGTGCGCTTGTCTCACAGGGGTGTAATGGGTATTCATGTGAGGTAAGTGGTTCCTTTCTCATTTCAGTTGCGATGGCCAAGGTCAGTAAGGGGGTGCCTTCCTGGATTGGTCTGTCCAGATACTTCTTTAAAAGGTTCACATGATATATTTTCTCCTTCCCCTTTTTGTCAATTTTATAGTTTGTTCTAGACACCTTCTCTAGAACCGTATATGGACCTTGCCATCCAATTTGCAACTTATTCTGGCTGCCGGGTAGTAGAAGAAGCACTTTCTCTCCCACAGCTAATTCTCTGTCCTTTGCTTTCCTATTAAAATATGCTGCATGTTTCTTCCTGGCTTGTCTCAAATTATCATTTGCCAGTTTCCATCCAGCTTTCAGACGAGTGGTCAGCTCGTTCACATATTGATATGATGAGGTAACAGTCTCTTCTGCTTTCTCATCTGTCCAGGTCCTTAATAATGCTTCTAATGGACCTTTTATTGGCCTCCCAAATAACAGGGTTGCGGGAGCCATCCCGGTTGAACTATGTGGTACTTCCCGGTACTTAAACAATGCAGCGGGCAGAAACTGATCCCACATATCAGGTTTCTCATGTGCCAGCTTCCTCAGGATAGAAATGAGGGTCCCATTGAACCTCTCTACCTGGCCGTTCCCTTGTGGATGGTACGGACTACAATGAAAGTGTCTGGCTTGAAATAGCTTAAAAACTTCTTCCGTTAGTTTCCCCTTGAACTGTGAGCCATTATCAGTCAAGATTTGATGCGGGAATCCTAATCTTGTGAATATTGTAAGTAGTGCCTCTGCCACATGTTTCGAATCAATTGATGGCAGGGCTACCGCCTCTCCCCACATAGAACAAGTGTCCACTAAAGTAAGGATGTAACTGTTCCTCCGCTTGGTCTAAGTGAGAGGTCCCACAATATCCACTGCAACCCTCTCAAAAGGTGTTCCCACTATGGGCATTTCCCCTAGAGTTGCAGGAGCAGTCCAATGCTTTGGAGCTACCCTTTGACATTCTGGACAGGATTTGACATATCTTTTTATATCTTCCGTTATCCCTGGCCAGAAGTAATGACAAGCTATACTCTGTCCTGTGGCGCTGATCCCCATGCGACCACTGAAGGGAATCGCATGCCCTAGTTCCATCACTTTCTCCCGATATGAAGTGGGAAGAACCAGCTGGCTGTGACCATTTGTTCCAGATCCGGCCTTCCTGTATAGCAATTTGTTCTTCATAATATACTCTCCCTTGCTTGGAGGTGTGTGGCATTTGGGCAATTTTTTAAAACATGGCTTGAGTGTCCTATCCTCAGCCTGCGCCTTCCTCGTCTCTTCTGGATGAGCATTTATAGGTTCACCTTCTTCCTCCTTTAACTGTGACCTGGTCTGCACCGTCGCCATGATCACAGGTCTCTCGGGATTCCCCAAGAAGACGTATCTACACCCCAATATCAGAGGGTAGATTGGTTCATCTATCACTGCTGCTCTGATTTCTCCTTCCACATAGCGAGTTTTCACCGTTATCCTTGCGATAGGAAGTGTCATGAGTGGTATGTCCTTAGTCGCCCCTTGTATTTCCACTGTTTCCGTGGTATACTGACTTGGGTCCACTAGGCTAGACTTCACAACTGAATCATAATCCAAACCTGTATCATATAGGCACCGTATGGTGACCCCATTGCAAATAACATCCTCACAAACTGGGGGGTGATAAGGTTCCTGCTGTCCGTTAGGATTAACCTTTAATCTCTGGTTCCCCGATTTCATTGCAGCAATGTTTGAACATTTCCTTTTACAAAATTCGGTGTTATGGTTGTCCTTCTTACACCATTTGCACCACCTCTTTCCTTGGTTAAAAGGTTTTCTTTCATTATATTTTTGGTCATTGAACTGTGAGTTTCTATCACGATAATCATTTCGTTGCCTATCAAAGTTTGTCCTACCTTTATTACCTTGTTCTCTGGTATCAAATTTATTAAAGTGCTATGGGGCTTTAAAATTTTCTATATGTTTCTTTTTAGAGCCAACTACCTCTGCCTGGGCTGCTTGATAACTCTCAGCGACATTCAAAACCTCCCCCAACCTCTCTGCACCTTGTTCCATGAGAAATTGTCTCAGGTCTGGAGCCATGGACTCTCTTAATTGCTCTATCATGATCATTTCTTTGAGATCTTGGGTCTTCCCCAGAGTCGTCCATTTCTCCAAATAGGTTTCAAGTCTGGCAGGGAATTGGTGGTATGTCTCCCCAGACAAAAGTTTGGCATTTCTAAACTTCTTACGATAAAATTCAGCATTCTTTTCATATCTCAATAACAAAGCCTGCTTTAGCATGTCATAATTGTCTTGGTCGTCTCTATTCATTTTAGCAAAAACTTCATAAGAAGTACCTCTAAGCCCTTGGGATAACTTAAGACTCCACCTCTCTCTCTTTAACCCATACGTAGTAGCCAATAGTTTAAATCTACTTAGGTACCCCTCTATGTCATCGTCTTTCTCAACAAAATGGTCTAAATGAAACCCCATAGCTGAGGTTGAGGCTCCCTGACTAGGCGTGGCATCTGAGGCAAAAAGGCTGGCACCATTTTCAGGAGCATGGCCTTGTAATTCCAACTCCCTTAGTCGTAATTCATGCTCCCTTTGCAATCTCCTATCTTCTGCTTCCCTTTCGGCAGTCAATCTCTTTTCTTCTGCCTCCCATGCCCTAGCCTCCTTGTCAGCCTCAATCTGCAGCCTCTTAAGTTCTTTATCAGCCTCAATTTGTAACCTCCTATCTTCCCTTTCAATATACTTGTCACATTCTGAAGTTACATACTGGATTAAAACCTACCACTTACGACCTCAAACAGACTTATTCTGCTATTATGTATGTTAGCTACGTTTAATGTCTAGGGTACTGAAATGTGAGGTGTAGGTAATTAAATCCACTGACACACACATGTAAACACTAATTCTAATATTAATAATAATAATAATAATAATAAGCTCTATGATCAAATCAACTAACACTGGCTATTAGAAAATAAATTTGATAATGTTTTGAATTTATTTAGTCCTGAACCAATTTTTCTTCTGGTCAGGACATATGAAACAATATGTATTTATCAATAAAAGTGCATATATATATTGCATAATCAAAATGAAATTTTTGTACATAGATATATGTTTACATTGGTTAATATTAACACTAACTACAGTCTCTTTGGAAAACTAGCACTGGATGTTTAGTCGGGGTGGTGTCATCATACCCGATCTCTGTTTACACGAGTCATTGTGTTTGTAATATTGAACTTGAGTATAGTTTTTCTACACCAGGTTTTTGGTTAGTTATTGAGGGACCTCAAGACGCAGCAATAGAGACCGCAGTCAGCGACTCATAGCTTGAATGCCTGCGTCAGGACCAGCGAACCAGAGCTGGTCAAGACCGCACTCCACCTCCACGTGGTGGTCCTGGAAACAGTCTGCAGCTGTGCAGGCTGGCTGAGCGAGTGTGGATCGAAATGGGAAGGCAAACCCGGTCCTAAAAAATGCCGTGCAGAAGTCGGATGTGTCGACCGAAAGGTGCAGATATCACAGCTACGTTGTAAACAGACACAACGCAACCACCGTCCTTTTCAGGGCGAACGAAGAAGAAGAAGAAGGTTAGTTATTTATTTAATTGGGGAAACAAGTTTGATGATTCCACAACAGGCCAGGTTTTCACTTATCTGGCCTGTGACGATGCAGTAAAGAATTCAAGTGGGCCACTCCTCTCAGTAGCTGGAGTAAAATGATAGGCTTCTTAGGCATCCACTTTTGGACCTCTTCAAGCATCTGGCACTAGCACAGTGCCAGACCAGAAACTCACAATTCAAAATTGAAAACACAGTTATGTAGTACTAGCAAAACTCAGCTGAGCTGCTGGCTAGATTATGGCGTCCCACTGATAATATATAATATTTCCTGGAAATCACTCTTCTAGCATTAACGAACTGTGTATATGGACAGTCTCTTACAAAATGGCACTAGCGGGCGTCTTTCTTTCTATAATATGAAAGCTTCTGTCCAATCAGCGGACTTCCCCTCTACCTTTCAAATATTCAAACTACCAAGTCCAATTTCGGTCCAGTCTCAGTCTAATGTGTAGTGTTTTTCTGTCGGTCTGTCCGTCCCGACTTGGTTTTTCCCAAAATTACACTTGTTTTTGGACCAACTACAAGAAAAAACTACACAAATTTTGTCTCCCCCTACTTCTAAGAATCTATGCTAAGTTATTTTTAGCTACTATCCTCCTACCCTGCCCCTAGCCCACCTGCAGTTTGGTTTTATGCGTTTGGCTCAAGGACGCGTCAAAATGTAACTTTAGTGAAAATATGCACAAAAAACTGTCTGCTAGTCTGAATTGAACAATACAGTCTTTCGTCAATATCTTCCGTGTTATCTGTCCGTCTGTGTAATTAAAAGTATATTATTTCTCAGATTAAGATGGGCTATCAAACTAGCTAGTTTTTATTCTCCTAAACTTATTATTAAGAAAAAACCTACTTTTTTCAAGGTTAGTTTTGAAATTTGTTTTTGAACCTTCGTGTACGGCGTTTGCCGCTATATTCAAACTAAAAACGACTAATTACCGTAAAACGTCCAAGATACGTCTGTTTCTAACAAGAGCTAAGGTCGTTTTTTGTCCATTTCCTTACATTGTGTCAACTAGTGGCGTAATTTTTTCTTGAAAAACTACAAATTGCGTCTTTTAGACTTTAGATTCAAACACGTGTTCAGACCGTCACATTTTTTCCTTTTATCTCCGTTTCTACCCCGTCTAAAAGGATAGTCCATTTAGTCTGCATGTTCTAACTAGTTAGTTTCAATGACCCTAGAAAACGCTGGCGTAGGTGAAGAAGCCGCGGCATATCTTACCTATATTTTTATCCCTACATGTTATTTTACCTGTTATCTTTTTAAATGGAGGAATTTTAACGTTGCATCACTGTAATTTCACCACAGAGTCAGGAAATTTATTCGCAGACATTAGGAAAAAGAAGAGGGGAGGAGACACAAATCAAAGATAAGAGAGGGACGGTCGTAACGGTGATAAAATATATAGGAATTCTGAGATAACTCGTCACAATTGTAATAATATGAATCCAGCGTTATTTCTTAGCTATTCCTTCTGCTGGCTCTGCATGTGTTTCAAAAGCATGCTTGTTTTCGAGGAGGCTTGCATGAATCTTATTAAATAGTTTTCTGTGTGTGTCTCAAAAGCCAGACACGCAGCGCTAACACTGACTGCGAGAGGCAATAATTAAAATCCAGATTTAAGAGTGGGCAAACAATTACATGTCTTGACAACTGGAACTCGGTGTATACTAGACAATTAGACACCTAGAACACGATCAGGCGTCAACTTGCATGCGTTCCAAGGTAGTAGTGGTCAACCGAATGATGCACTGATTAATACTTTTATATATTTTTTAAACAAATATTTCTATTACCGCTATATCTGAGCTCGATTCCAGGCACTTTTTATGTACTCGCCTCTCTGCTTTATGTAATATAGCGCGTGATGCTTGATTGATGAAATCTCTCAAAGTTCCTCACTGCTCATTAACACCTTTGGAATAGGATTTCCAGATTTCACAATACACCATATTAGCTTCTATTCAATTTCTCTTTTACTCATTTCTCTGTGTCTAGTTGTCGTAAAACGTGTGTGTAAACCCACTTCTTAGTTAATACACTATGTCGAGATACAAATTTGCCCCAGCCAATCAACGAACAGTCGCTGAGCCAGAATAAATTACACGAAGTATACGCCAGGAAAAACTTAAGCCTAAAATTTCGGGACGCGGTCACGGCCATCTTGTCTTCCAATATGGCGGCAGACAGAATAAAATTAGGCATAAGCCCTGTTTTTCGGGAGTCGGCCTAGGTCACGGATTGTACGAAACCGCATATAACCAATCAGCTTGCCACGCCGAGACCCAATCAAAAGCATTCCTTAAGCAGTAAAAGTTACCTCATCTACCTATATATACGGGCGAGTTGTATTCAAACTCACACACACCAACACGAAGCCAGCTAGATGACATACTGGAGAAGAGAGGGCTGTCAAGATTGATTTATGCTTACCTGCATTGACCGGGCAGAACTGCTTCACTAGTCGAGTCAAAATCTAGCTTGTATAAGTCTTAGAGGGTTTTATTCGTGTCATCCAACCTGAGGTCGTATGTCCAGTCAATCCAGCTGCCTGGAACTTCGCAGGAGCACAGTGATTGCACAGGAGCTACATCTTTAGTCCCCTTCAGTCTTGGGTGGGCTAACGAAACGATCATCAGCGGTGTTGTGTGCAAGAAATTAAAGACAGAACTGTTTCAAGAGATAAGTACACATTAGTACCATTTCCGTCGGCAATTGTGAGCATTTAACGGTCAAGGACGAAAAACTGAGTTAGCGTTGCAAGAGACAAGAATAACAGCATAGCTGATAAATTTTATATCCTTAATTAACAGCACAGCTGATATAAATTTGTTTCCTATAATTGGAAAACTTGTTGTAATATATATATATATATATATATATATATATATATATATATATATATATATATATATATATATATATATATATATATATATATATATATATATATATATATTTGTAAATCATATGTAAACTTACAAATCCATGCATTCCATCTTCCAACATCCACCCTTCAGCACAAGAGTAGATAGTGTATATACTAAATAAATAATAAGGAAATTGTATTTGAACGACTTGTCAATTTTATAATTGTTAAGTAAACTCTGTTTCCTTGTTTTTCAATATCACAGTTAGTTACACAGCGGGGGTGGCATTTTATGACTGTCTCCTCTCTACTAATTTTTCGAGATCAGATCATTCACAGCCGTAACTAATTTGTGATACCAGTAGTTCTCTCATACACTGGGACTTCACCATATTCTGCAGAAATTCTACTTCTGTATTGTCAGTACTATACTGATCCTGGAGCCAATAAACACCTCACGCTACACTAGTTAAGCTACATCGGTTATATTCGTAATTTCCATTTTGTTACGGTGTTTGTAGCAGTCCGCTGCTTGCACATTTTCTGCCATTATGAGGACATTCCGACGAGACCTTTGGCCTTGGTGAAAACGACGTGTTTACAGTCTGAACTCTTGTGCCCATAATTATGATGATTCACACTGGGAAAAGGTCATTGAAATATATGCTACTTCAGGTAATCTGACATTAGTTATACGTTTTTATAAATAAGTACTACATTACCCAGCCTGATATTGAATATACATTTTATACGACATTTTACTCAGTGACTATAAGCCATGTTACACAAGTACTACTTATGCTAAATGAAAGTGGATACACATCATCATATTTAAATACTACTTTTTGTAAATTTAAAACCCTGCTAACAATCAAGGGAGCAACTGGGGGGGGGGGGGGGGAAGAAAGGGGGGTTGCTCAGCCTAGGGGCTGCCCAACATCACGCAAGAGACCAAGTGGACGGGCGGGAGAGGTGAGCATTAGGACCTACGGGCTGAGAGAGCCAGAAATTAAGACCAGATATCAGGGGCTTATTGCTGCAGCGGTGAGCGGCACAGGGGGGCGACCTGGTGACTTGGAGGCCCTCTAGATTGGATTCAGGGATGTCATATGGACGGCTGCTGCGGGAGCGTGCGGTGGGGTCCGACTTGGGAACGGGGGAGGGAGGACGCCTTGGTGGACGGGAGAAGTCGGAGAGAAAATGGGAGAGAAGGGGATGGCATGGAGGCAGTGCTTCTGAGCTGAAGGCACAACAGGACAGATGGAAGGATATGGAGAATGTGTGACACTCGGAACGGGGGCGGAGAGCAGGGTGCTGGCGGCGAAGCGGAGGTCCTAGGAAGGGTTTGGAGAGGGGCTGGAGAGGGATGCACGGGAAAACCAGAGATTGTTCTGTGGGACCCTGGGGAACATGAGGAGGGAAAGGCAATGCCCTCTCAGATTTATAAAGGACAGGCAGGGCAGGTTGCTTACTGCCCCGAGGGAAGTGGTGGGAAGATGGAAAGAGTATTTCTCAGGGCTCCTGGATGGTGGGCGTGGTGAAGCGTCGGAGGTGATAAACACTGGCACAGAGGAGAGGACCAATGATGGTGGGGATGACATAAAGATGGAAGAACTGAAGGCAGCACTGGAGAAAATCAAGATGGGCAAAGCAGCAGGGCATGAGGGTATAACACCAGAAATGGTTAAGTTCATGGGAGCATCAGGCGACCTATTACTCTTGAGGGCTTTACAGGCAGCGTGATGCAACGGGACCATGCCATCATAGCACCAGTTTTCAAAGGGGGTGACGGTCGACAGTGTGGAAGCCGTGGAGGCATGTCCCTTCTCAGTGTCCCTGGTAAGGTCTGCTCTGGAATCCTAGAGCAGAGACTCCGATGCCTGGCTGAGCCACAATTGGATGAGGTCCGGTGCGGATTCCGAGCGGGCCGAGGTGCTCGGGACCTGGTCTTCACACTCGGACGGCTGGGTGAAGGGGCCCTTGAGTATGGGAGTGAGATGCATCTTTGTTTCATGGATCTGGAGAAGGCGTTTGACAGGGTTCCCTGGAGCAAACTTTGGGACTGTTTGGCAAGGAAGAATATTCCAGCACCTCTGATTCATGCTATAAATAGCTTCCGCGGGTCTTGCAGAAATTATGTGAGGACAGCGGGCCATGGGTCAGGGGAGTTCAGGACCACCACTGGTGTAAGACAAGGTGATATCCTATCACCTTACCTCTTCATACTCCTTATGGACGATGTCATCGGGGCATGTAGGGAGAGAACAGGAAAGTATTCAGTGGGGTACTGGAAGATGAGACAGGTCTATATTTCGGAGCTGGCATTTGCTGATGATGTTGCCCTGATTGCTAAATCAGAGGCACATCTCCAATCCAACCTGCAAGTCTGGAAGGAAGAGCTGGAGAAGAAAGGGATGGTCATAAGCAGCTCTAAAACAAAATCCATGGTGATATCACGAGAGGAAAGAGGACATCGAATTAAGCTGGGAGAACAGGTCCTGGAGCAGGTCGACCACTTTAGGTACCTCGGAGCTATTGTAGACCGAAGGGGAGGCGTCGGGGAAGAGTTGGCCACTCGGGGGGCAGCGGCTGGGAGACTTTTTCAGGCCATGGGTCGAGGGTTCCTCTTCGGGAGAGAGGTTGGTGGGAGGGCGAGAATGGCTGTGTGCCGCTCCACCTGTGTCCCAGTCTTGACATGTGGATGCGAGTCATGGACGGTGGCTGCGGCCCATGAAGGCCAGGTCCAAACCTCAGAAATGAGGTATCTGAGGAGGGTGGTTGAAGTGACGGGAGGAGACGTGGTACGCAGCCGGACGATACGTCGGGGCCTTGAGTCCTACCCCCTGCGGACCCAGGTAGAACAGTCCCAATTAAGATGGTTTGGCCATGTCTGCAGAATGGGAGAAGATCGGATACCACGACAAGCATGGGAAACAAAGAGCCAAGGATCCAGACGCCGAGGACGATCCAGAGTCCGCTGGGAGGACAACATTAGACAATCTTTGAAGGACCGAGGACTAGAATGGAACCAGGCCAGGAGGAAGACAGCCGATGGGATAGTCTGGCGCTCTCTCTTCCAAACCTCTACACCTCACGGTAGAAGGGGAACGACTAAGTAAGTAAGTAAGTAAATTTAAAGCTGTATTAATGGCATTGCTAATAACTATTCAATTGCAATGTGATGAAGCGTTGAAGATCATGTCTCTCTAAGGACTTAGTTCCTTAAAGACCTCTGTCAGTTCGGTCGTTCACATCTCCTATGTCATGTACTTGTATTCTTACGCGCGTTAGTGCCATTATATTACCTTAATTGACTTAAAAGTCATGTGTATCATATTTTAAAGGGAATTTATTTCCAATATCCATTTTTTTTTAAAAAAGGCTTTGTTCCTGATTCACCTTTTTTTTTCCTCCAAAGCAAACTCCCCCTTTTGGCACCAGCAAATGTTCTTACATTAAAGAACAAGGGAAAACTGCACATATTGCAGCAGAAATGTGAAACAAACATTTACCCCAAAAGAGTAGTCTCCTGGGATTGTGTGAAACAAGGAAGAAACTGAATACAGGAGGGGAAATGGTGCTGTACACAGGACAAAGACATCCTATGCTCCACGAGGAGCCGCAAGGTAATGAACGAGAACCACGAAAAATGTGGGCACAGGTAACCAATTATTCATCAGCTTACAGGTGGAATTTGTGACATATTTTAAATGAAGTTATGTTCATAATAACTACAGCCTGCGGAAAAAGAACAGGTTATAGAGGGTAGGGTAAGGGGAGCACAACTTATGGACCGACAGTTTGTTGCCATACGTTGTTAATGTGTAATGACATAAATTAATATTTATGTGTTAAAGAAGGCTTTGAAATGGACTCGTATTTCAGTTGATCATGTTTCTCGCTTAACTGGCTTTTTGGACACACCTTAGTTATCAAAAATGAGGAAAACTTGAGACATGCTGCGTACAAGCGGATTTTCATTAACGCCGCTTACGAGATCATGTCTATTAAAACCTCAGGCGAGACCGCCCTGTGGGACAATATTGACACATTGTGCTGGGTAAACATACGTCGAGTCTCTGACACTGAAGGTGTCTCGGGCAGGCCAAAAACATTGGCAAACTTTTTTTCCTTCTCGCGTGTTCATTGACACCGAGGGTCTCGGAAATGATGTTGGTTTTTACGGAACAGCGGCTAAGTCAGCTATCTCTACGAGTTTGTTTACCTGTAAGAAATCTTGTTTATCTGAAGGAAATCTTCACCCAGACTACAGCCCTGGCTGCTTGTAGTTTTGACAGGATCGTTGTTTTCAAGAATTCCCGGCATGTGTGCAGCAGTGATGTACCACTCAGCGCTTACATACGCCACTTTTGGCAAAGCATGGACGGTTGATGTGATGGAAGTTACAGATTATCATTTGATACTGTATCAAGAAAAGTGTCCCACAGACCAGCCCTTGTTTTCCCGCCTTCACATTTTGAACATCACCAAGAGTCGGATCGTGAAAAGAACAATCAGTTGACACTGCAGACATGTGACATATATTCTGACCTTGTTTTCATACATGACATTTTTCTAGAAAGATGACAGCTAGGAAGACATTTGAAACTTGTGAAGAATGTACAGGTAAAAGAGTTACGACAAGGCTAATTTTAACTTGGTCGTGCACCTCGTTTTTTTCTTTTTTTTTTAATGGTTCATTGCCTGAGTAAAGGAGCCGTGTCCTGAAGTGCAGTTCTTGTGATGTTGTATTTAACACAAGGCCAAGCTTAATTTAATGCACACAATAACCAACGTCTACTTGTCTGTGGATCAGTAGGCAACTGTAAAAAAAAAAAAAAAAAAATACGGGAACATTTCGTTAGCTCTAATAAGCTAGAGTAATTTTTTATGAATCATCTAACTTGCGCTAAACTAAAATACTCAAAACTGACATGTTGATGAATTCAATTATAGGTGATGTTTCTATTGGCATTTGTTAGATTTCAGTGCTAGCAAACCTGAAGCGATATTTCGTTTATCTACAGTTCAAAACATATGTATATTCCATATGCACTTTTCTCGAGTGGTGCACTTCAATGATTTCAAATTAAGAGCCCCATGCTTCAAGTCTACTGGTATTGTTAGGCTCGTTTCTGCAGAAATAAAACGTACAACCTGGCTACAGAAATTCTTATAGGACATTTAAATACGTGTCATGAATATTTGCGAACTGGCCTTCTCTGTTTGCTACAGCTGGTTTCTTTTTTTTTTTTTTTTGGCTTTGGATTCTATGCACTATTCCCATTTAATACCGTTTGCTTAATACCAACAACTCATGCAAGACTTTAGTATAATTTTTAACCGGGAACATCTGGAAATGATGAGCCAGACAAACTTCAGCAGAACAAGAGTTGAGGACCAGTCTTTAGGGTTGATCTGACACATGGAGACAAGAAGTTAATAGCGTCATAATGCAATCCTTGTTCTGGAATATATTATACCAGATAGAGGGAGACCACAAACATAACACACAGAAGGGAACTGGAGACAGACATCATTTATGCAGTATTACAGACGATATGGAGAACCTCCGACAAGTCAGGGGGCCCAGGCACAAACCAATGGAAGGCCTTTGCACTACTGGAAGCTGAAAGGCAATGAAGTAAAGGAAGCTGACAGACGCGTTTAACGGAGTGACACTCATACGATTGTTTATAACTGATCTTGATATCACAGCTGATGAATCATCAGATAATCCTCACATCAACTGATGTCAGTATTTTGATCAATGCCCCCCTGAAAAATATGGTTATGTTCCAGGTGTTACCAAAGCCACGTACAGACAATAGTTAATATCTTTTTTTCTCTACTTTACAAATCGCATTGCCTTAGGTTGTTTATGCATTCTTTTTTTTGTTTTTGGTTCGGGTGTGTATGCGTGTGTGTGTGTGTGTGTGTGTGTGTGTGTGTGTGTGTGTTTTTTTTTTGTTTTGTTTTTTTTGCATACCACAACCCCCACTGACAGATGGTGCCGTTTTAGTCATTTCTTAATATCTGAAATGATGCATACTACCAGCTCAACAGAAGAGACCAAGTGGTAATCTTGAGATTGAGATACCATCTATTCAACAAGCTAAAGATAGGAACTACCGATCAGTGTAACTGTGGCACTGATAAAACGACTGCTGAACATCTGCTTCAAATTTGCCCAACATATGCGGAACAGAGAAAGCGCATTTGGCTGACACTAATACAAGGTACCAATCGTGGAAAAGCTCTACGGAGATTCTGTGACCGCGCTATATGCTGATTATGGGTCCGTGGGTAAGTCGTTATTGATCGGGTCACTTCTGTTTAAATACTGTGTGACAGTTTGCAGGTACAGTATTGCTTCTTACTAATCTTGACAAGTAAGTTTACTAGCTGTCCGCTAGAGATGTTTATTCTTGTTGAGGTATAACAGATTCGTTCGTCTCTCGACAGTTGTTTCAGTGTGCTATAGTGTGTCGCGAGAGGGTAGATGGTTATAGAATTTGATAAGATATCCTGGACATAAAGGTGTATCAGATGATTCCAGGATAGTGCCAGATAAGAGTCTGGTCTTATCAGTAATACCCCTTTCTCTGAAAAGAGTAAGGGTGTATAGACAACAAAGGTAGGGTCAAGCTGTATAAGTTCCCAGAGAAGATGGTAATGTAATACTCTGAGTCCTTATCTGCTACCTCTCCAGATCCTCCTCTGTTAATATGATAATTATTATTGTTATTAACTCTGCTAGGGGTAATTATTTAATTAAATTCACCAACAAGGAATGTAACTTAACTTAAAGAATTTAAGTAAGTCTGCTGGTAAATATTTACAATTTATTTGTACAGTTACTCTTTTCTGTTTGAAACTTTTAAAAAGAAATCATATTACAACATTAAATAAATAATAAAATGTTCAACAAAGTCTTTCACTAAGTTAAAATGTCTATCACTATGGAGAAAGTCTTGCTTGGTTGGTCTCTCTCTGTGATTAAGTAACAGTTAATTTCACAGTTGTGATTGAAGATCTACACTGCTATTGTCATCATGAAATGTTAATTTTATTTTTGGTGAACAGGGATATGCTGTACAGTTGCCTTTGTGGGCAACTTATCTGAGTCACTGAAGATGGCTCCCTCTGATGTTGGATATAATTTATTTCTGTAATTCTTCCAAGTGGTGTACACGAGATGTCTGGCCCTCTGACATAGATCGGCACTGCATCGGTCGTAACCTCAGTAAGAGATGCCTCTTGTATACTTGTTAGGTTTACAGGATAAAACCTGAAACGAAGTTAAAAGCACTCCCTGTATTTTTCTATCACTATCCCTCTATGACACAGATGGGGATGATAGAGAGTTTCAGACAGCGTGCTAGCAGATGCACAAGATATAATATAGTAGCAACAATCAATTCAGTTCACTGTGATCATAAATTTCTTCTAAATTCTTATTTATAAGCCTTTTCCCGTGATCCGCCTCCCTAAAATAATTTGGTTGTGAATAAAACTACTAAGTAATATATCAAACTATACAGTAATCCAATTCCTTTCATCCTTCCTTATGTTCCTGGTATGTGTCTCATTCCATTAAGAAATACTTATTTAAATACATTTCCAAACTTACAGACACACTTTGGCCATTATTCGCAATTATTTTGAATATTCCCAAGGCTGGCTTTGCCTCCAGAATTACACACAAGCCTGTATGTTCACCAGCAACACACTGTAATTTTCTAACACATCTACACACTTCCTATCGTTCAGGTGGATTAATCACTAGAAATACACATAATTATATATATATATATATATATATATATATATATATATATATATATATATATATATATATCTATATATATATATATATATATATATATATATATATATATATATATATATATATATATATATATATATGTGACGAAAGTACTGAGATTCTGTCTTTCAAATGGCCCATGTCTTTTTCTCCTTGCAATTTGTTCACTATTTTTAGGAGGGATTACAGGAAATCCTTCTCCATGTTTCTTCTCCTTCTATTATTTACGTTTTTTTCAAGATGAGATCACGAGGGAGTTTGATCTCATCTGCTGTATGGTTCTTCTTTATGTGTTTAGAATGGGGGTGTAGGGAATTAGACAGTATTTTTCTAGAAGAAAGATTATAGATGCTAGATCAGGATTGGCACCAGATTGTCTTTTTTTAAAGATAGGCATGCAGCTAGACACATTTTTCGGGATTATATATATATATATATATATATATATATATATATATATATATATATATATATATATATATATATATATATATATATATATATATATATATATATATATATATATATATATATATATATATATATATATATATATATATATATATATATTGGCCATTTTTGTTTCATTGCCACTAGAGGGCAGAGCTTATTCCCGTTTCTTTGTCTAAAACTCATGTACGTTGCATCAGCATGATCTAAGGTTCTGATTGGCTGAGAGCTAACTGCAGTTGAAATGCAGAGCTCCCATTGGCTTTAGAACCACGCCGCGCATATGACGTCATGAAGTCGGCGCGTGGGGGTCTTGATTATAAAAAGGCCTATATTTCATAGCCTCTTTCTCTTTTAATGAAAAATTGCTAAGCCGGTTGCCAGTCAAGTCGATTGCCTTCAGTTGGACATTCGAGATTTGGTAAGCATCATTTTTGCGTGGGGACTTTATTTAATTTTTCTAGTCTAGGCGTAGCAGTAAGTTTCTTGGGAAGTGGAGTTTAATTAAATTCGTAACTTCAGAGCCATCAAATACGATCTGAGTGATAGACATGAAAAACTTACTAGGTCCATTTAATTCTGATGCGTGATGCCATATGATGATGGATGGTATCCGCATGTCTGGTTTTGTGTAGTGTGCAGATGTGTTCAGTCAAAACAATGTTCATACAAAAATAACAGGGCAATCCACATAGGACGTCAGTAAACTCACGACGTATAAAGTCAATGAGTCTTGAAACAGCCGTTGACGTTTTTCTTCATTATTTATTGTGGACGCCACAGTGACAAAATGGTTACGCAAATGTGTAGGCACATCAAACAGTCATTATCACAGCAACATTCAATACAGCAATAGACGGTAGACAGCATTACAATGATGAGTCAGATGCATGTTATATTTCATAGTGCTGTAAATGTAGTCAGGTGGAAAACTCCATCCTTTTCTATAACAGCCAGGAGATAACCAGATGTATGAGATCAGTTCACTCTCCTTAGTTTGACTTCAGCAAGACAGACACGTCTGCCGAAGTATAAATAATGTCCACAAAAATATCCTCTAGATAATAAAGGTTTTCCAAACCTAATTCATTTAACAAAGTAGCAAGTAATGGTCCTTGGTACATGCATCAACCGATGCAGTACAATGCAGCGACATGTGAGCTGGGAAAAAACATCTCGTGGCGCCGACTTTCGGAGACAGGCTATGAATCGAAATCGCTCACGACCCAAAATCGATAGAGTTAATGAAAAAGTCAATTTACCTTGCTTTCATGAAATACACAGAAATATCACGCCTCCCGACATGTGGGAAAACACTAGAGGTATTATCTCGAATAAACGAAATATCCATTAAGAGGACTACACATCCCTGACAGAACAAAAAATAGCGGAGATCCCCTCTTCAACGAGGCATCTCTTTCGCCATTCCAAATCGCTCACTCCACTCGTCGTGGGCGGAAACCGATCGACCAAACAACAAGACAAGTCATGCGCAGTCCAGCGCAAAAATGACCACAGCTCAAACTTAACTGCATTCGATACCAACGCGAGAAGACAAATGCTTACCGAGAAAAGTGACTATAAATTCCAAGCAGTTGTTGCCCTTGCGTTATAAAACAGACATTGAAACAAAACGATGTTGCGAGAATTTATCACGCAACATATCACCACCTCCTCCCGATAAAAAAAAATGTGGAACATATTTTTTTTCAATATCAAAGAGCAAGCGATAAGCGGCTCAAAACGCACGAATTATGCGCTGATAATTAATTAAATTGCCAAACAATAGGCTAATTATAGAGTGTCTGGTGAGGATATACCTCAACAGAAAAATAAATATGTCTCAAAAAATATTCACATCGGGGAGGTGTCACCAACACACACATCACGTTAGCATGTAAACACAATATACGTATGCAAGTTACTATAATCATCATTAAACAGCATACTCTAATATTGTCTTTAAAAATGGATGTACAAATCTGATAGGAAAATTTAAATAGTACATTCTTTGACATGTAATGAAATAAGTACATAGTAAAGTTAAACTACATGACGATCCAGGATATATGCTCTGGTATTCCGAGGGTAAGTACACAATCTAGAACTCGTAAGGTAAGTCCTCAGCTCAACAATGACATTCTGAGAAAGTACAAGCAATATAATGCTAATTAATAACTAATATGCTTCATAAGGTACAATACATTATTAATAATTGTGGCTGTTTAGTAAACTAACGGCCCTTATATTAACTACTCAGTCCTCCTCTATCATCTTAAAAAACGAACAGAAGAAGATGACAACAAAGCACAATAGTGTGTACATATAAAGTGAGTACAGATGTGCTAATCTATTGTAGAAATATAGGATTGTTATGACTCTGTAATATATGGAAATATAGGACAGAAGTATTAGTTGGAGTCATGTGGGCATCTAGACAAAATGTCAGCCATCACATTATCCGCACCACGGATAGCTCGTACCGTGAAGTGAAAAGGTTGAAGAGCTATAGCATATCGAGTGGATCTCGAACTCTTCAAATTCTTAGTCTGAATAGCTGTAAGAGCTTTCTGATCAGTCTCTAGAATGAAATGTGCGCCCAGGAGGAATCTTTGTAGTTTTAGAATTGACCAAACCATCGCTAACAACTCACGGTCTAAAACCGAGTAGTTCCTCTCTGCCGCATTTAGTTTTCTAGAAATGTACATAACAGGATGCAGAGTATTTGCATATTCTTGCATCAGTGCTGCTCCAATCCCAGTGGATGAAGCATCACTCCGAAGAACAAAAGTCCTATCAAGAGTAGGTAATCTTAAGATGGGAGGAGAAGAAAATATATATTCTTGATTTGGTCTAAATCTCCCATAAAATTGAATTAAACCTAAGAGACTCCTAACTTGTTTCTTCGTTTTAGGAACAGAGATGTTCAGTATTTTGGAAGTATTGTGGTCTTCTGTCTTCAAGAGACCATGACCAACACGATGACCCAGGAAAGAGATTTCACCAAAACCAACAAAAGCTTTAGAAGGTTTTGCTGTCAAATTATTCTCACGTAGAGTGGACAGTAAGTCATATAACCCTAAATAGTGATCTTCCCAGGTATCACTGAAGAGACAGATGTCATCTAAGTATGCGATGACATCCGAACGATGTGACAGAATTCGACGCATCATGCGAACGAAAGTGGCAGGGGCGTTCATGAGACCAAAAGGCATAACATTCCATTGAAATAGACCCCTAGGTGTAGAAAAAAGCAGTAAGAGGTTTGGCATGCTCTGCTAAAGGCACTTGCCAATAACCTTTAGACAAGTCAAGTTTAGTGAAGAATCTAGAATTAGAAAGTCTAATCAGTAGATCTTCTAACAAAGGCATCGGTTCAGCGTCGAACTTTGTGACCTGATTCAATTTGCGATAATCAACGCAAATTCGTATGTTCTTATCCTTCTTCCGGACAATAACCATGGAAGAAGAATATGGTGAAGTCGATGGTTCAATTATATTTAATTGAATCATTTCATCCAATTCCTTTTCCACTTGCGACTGAAAGTGTATAGGAATAGGATACGGCCTAACCCTAATTGGATTATTGTCGGTAAGAATTATGTCATGTTCTATGACATCTGTGTGTCCAGGAATGTCAGTGAGAACATCCTGAAATGTTTGTAACATCGACGAGACTTGTCGATGTTCGTCACCAGAAAGATTAGGAGAAACAGAAACGTTTTTCCAAGATTCCGTGGAATGTAATGGAACCACTGGAAGGGGAAGGTTGACATCAGAGAAGGTAGCTTCCTCATCCTGAATGACAGACAGGGATGAATAATGACCGTGAGGTGCAGGAGCATCATCCGTTGCCTGGAAAATAGGCAGCAAATAGTCCGGACGTTCGTGAAATTCCGAAAGCATGTTTATGTGGAAAGTTTTATGCTCTCCATCAATATCGACCACATAGTCAACATCGGAAATCCGAGAGACTATTGCATACGGACCTTTCCATGCAATAAGAAGTCTATTTTCCCTACTGGGGAGTAGGACGAATGCTTTGTCACCTGGACAAAGTTGTCGTAGACATCTATTCTTGTTAGCAAACTGTCTTGCCTTCTCTTTAGCAATTTCTGATGAAGCAGTTGCTAGCTTACATGCCTCAATGATCTTTTGTCTAAGAGCAATGACATACTCATATGAGGATTGAGTTTCATCGCTAATATCATCGGCAGTGATGAGATCGTGTAATAAAGACATAGGGCCGCGTGGACGCGCGCCAAAGACAAGTTCGAAGGGAGAAAATCCTGTGTGTTCATTAGGGACTTCTCTATAGGCAAAGAGAGCCGCGGGTAAAACCCTGTCCCAATCTTGAGGATGATCTTCAGTTATCTTACCAAGCAAAATTCTTGAGCGTTCTATTCAGACGCTCAACTAACCCATTAGACATAGGATGGTAGATACTACTGAGAGATCGTTCAATATGTAAGGTAGACATTACCTGTGACATAGTATCAGATATGAGTTGAGTGCCATGGTCTGACAATATTTCTCTGGGGAACCCCAAGCGAGAAAATATCAACCAAAGAGCATCTGCGATATCTGTAGTAGATATGCTCTTAAGAGGAATAGCCTCTGGCCAACGTGTGCACATATCGACACATGTAAGGATAAACTGATGTCCTCTGGCCGACTTGACCTTAAAAGGGCCAATAATATCTATGGCCATTTTCTGAAACGGCCGAATAGGAATGTCAGCAGCCTGGATAGGCGCAGCATGTCGTGGTCCTCTAGATTTGACCTCCTGACATACCTTGCATGATCGGCAGTAAATACGAATGTCCTTATTGACAAAAGGCCAAAAGAAAGCCGCAAGGACTCTCGACTTCGTACGGGCAAAACCCATATGTCCAGCACATTGCGAGTCATGAGCATGTTGTAATATTTGGACTCTCATGCTCTTGGGAACAAGAATTTGCGAATGTGCCGACGTAGTCGAATCTTGTACCATACGTACAAGTACGCCGTTTCTCATTGCAATCCAAGATTTTCTATTTGTATCCTGATTCGGATCACCTTTCTTCGCAAGAACGAAGAATTTTTTTAAAGAAGGATCTTCTTCTTGCAATTTTATGAAAGAGTCACGAGTAATTACTAAGTGACTATCTTGGCTATCAACTTCATTATCACTATTCAGTGAAGTTTCGGGTGTTTGTAGAGCTTGTGCTCTTGTAACCACTGCATTTGTAGCTTGCATGTTATTATCTTCCCAAGCAGCAATCTGCTGTGGGGTACACTCCCTAACTCCGTGAATACGACCAATAATAAGGTCCGCAATAGGATTAGGTAAGAGACAAGCATGCACATCTCCAGTAAAGAAAGGAGTGGCAATGCGAATTACAGCAGTAGGATATTTTTCTAGAGTGCCGCCAAATGTGACACATTTAATAACCCTTCCTGTAGCACAAGATGGATCTACAAGCGATTGTCTAACACCAATAGTGGTGCATCCGGAATCGAAAAGTAGTGAGACCGGAGTATCATTAACAAGACCCTTATGTAGAATTAAAGAACCCCTCCCGTCATGCGCAACAGCAGCAGGAAGAGCGGGAAGTGGGTGACCACAACTCAAAGTAGTTATGGTACCCGGTTCGAATAAAGTACTGCATTGGGGGCATTTGTTTGCTCTCTCAAAGTCAAAAGCAGAACCAGTGACAGCGTCAAAGTTTTTATTATCAACACCATGATTACAGGCTCCCTCAGTTTCCTGTTGTACAGCATTAGCCTGCTGATATCTCTTTTTTTTGTGTTGAGATCTACCCCGACTATTATTACCTCTGAAGTTATCAAAGTTATTATTATCTCTGCAGTTATTATTGTCTCTATTGTAATTGTTATCCTGGTTCGAATTCCAGTTTCCACGATTACTATCATGTTCACATTGATGCGAACATCTATTTGTTTGGTTCTGAGGTCTTCGGCAGGAATAACCTCTATTACCATATCCTCTTTTGAAATGCCTATAATTATTAGGGTGATAGTAACGAGTACTATCAGGCTGTCTCCAATTCTTCGAAGAAGAATCACCATGAAATTGATTTCCATGATTTTGACAGAAATTACCGCTACCCTTTCTATCAAAATTTTGTTGGGATCTACGAGCAAAGTTTTGACCATACGGAGCTGCCGAAGCAACTGGTAAACTTTCTTTCACCTTAGAGTTACCCATGGTTATGTGTGGGTGTGCAGTTACGTATTGGCAACAGAAATCTTCCATTTCTTTTATTGTTTTAGGTTTACGTTCATGAAGGAAAGCAAGGAAAGACTCATTGACAGACGACATGACTTTGTCTCTAAGTATTAAGTCCATAAGTCCTTCATAAGTTTTTTCCGTCTTAGATAGTTCAACCCATCGTGAGAAAGTAATGCGTATTCTTGCAATAAACTCGGAGAATTCAACTCCATTTTCAGGTAACATGTTTTTAAATTGTAGACGATAGCCGTCTTCGTTAAGCTGATATTTCTTTAACAAAGCGGCCCTGACAACCTCATAATTGTTTTTGTCAGGTTCATCCACCATATTTAATATACTTAGAGCTTTACCTGTCAGTATCCCTGATAACTGATAAACATATTTTGCTTTGTCTATGTTATGAGCTGTACATGCTTGTTCAAATCTGTCCAGATAGAACATTATGTCATCACTGGAAGGACTAAATGTTGGTAACTTAATCTTAAAAGTATCATTATTAGCCTTACCAGAAGATGAACCCTTGTTTGAATCATTACCATTACTCATGCTTGTCAATTTCAATTTTTCCAACTCTAAAGCTAAGACCTTTTCTTCATGTTCCATTTTTGCTTTCTCTTTCCTCTCATCAGACTCTCTCTGTAATCTTCTTTCCTCAGCCTGAGCCTCTTTTTGAAGTCTTTCATTTTCAGCTTCTTTTTCAAGTCTTTTATTTTCAGCCTCTTTTTCAAGTCTTTTATTCTCAGCCTCTTTTTCAAGTCTTTTATTCTCAGCCTCTTTTTCAAGTCTTTTATTCTCAGCTTCTAGCTGTAGCTGGAGTTTTCTTTCCTCAGCTTCTGATTCCCTTTTTTGTTTTTTTCCATTTCCATTTGGAATCTTTTTTCATCCACCTGCATCTGCAGTTTCTTTTGTTCAGCTTCCATATGCAGTTTCTTTTGTTCAGCTTCCATTGCTTTATCATATCGAGCAGTTGCAAATTCTTCTAACTTATCACCAGTCTTGCCAAGCAATTTACCCTGCTCAATAAAGTGCTCAAATGTAGACATGTTGTCTAACATATGAGTCCAAAACCTGAAATAATTAACTAATTTATTTCAAACCTAAGTGTAACAAGTCTTAATTAAACACTTGTATATTCACATCACCTTATATTATCCCAGTCTCTGTGGGAAACAAGTCTCCAATCAAAGAACTTGTATATGAAATATCAGCACTCAATTCTTGATCATAAGTGCACTTCTCATTCAATAGTGCACGACACTATTCATCATTCATTTATCATCAGTGTAGTAGTAACAGTGCATTAGCATAGCCCATTAACTAATTACTATAACTGTAAACAATGACTATGTAAACACATGCAGAATGTAAACATTGAAAATGTAAACAATACAAACAATGTAAACAATAACAATGTAAACAATAACAAAGATCAGCAACAATACAAAAACTTTCGCAGAAATCAACTAAAAATAAAGCAGAAATTAATGAAATATCACAAAAAATGTGACGATATCTGCGCTATAATTAAACAAAATACATGACACCACAGTGTATAAACAAAAATGTTGTATGAAACTAAATTATAGACAAGAGTAGGCTAACAAATACAAACAAATCAAAACAAAACTAAAGAATGCGAAATAATAACGAAAACAATATTAAAACATGTCATCACAGCTAACATAAATAGCAACAGAAGTCGCTTAGCAAATTCCAGTATCGGAAATTTGCAAACCCTACAGAAAACGCTCACAATAGACGACCTCTATGACGTGGCATAATCTAACGGAGACACCACCCAACCGAGAACCCGCTGAAATATAAACATATAAATATACAAATAACATATAGACATATAACATATAGAATGAGATGATACACAGAAGACTCAGCAGAAGTATAAGGGCACAGTTTACATACAAACAGGCCACTTAACTTATAGGCTTCCAATCGTCGAACAGCAGAAAAACGGATGTCAATCAACGTCCTAAAGAGCGAAGCTCCAACGATGATGGCACATCTGAACTGCTTCCACTGCTAACACGATGGTACAAGAGCTTCTGAAGTACTGTGTGTTGAGTTGTTTCGGCACTTGACCTTCTAATCCAAAAGTAAGTTGATGGAAATCGGTACTTGGCCTTCTTCAGAAAACAACCCGTTTCAACCGGCACTTGACCTTCACAAAAACGACAGCACTGGAACCTTGACAGCAGCAACTTGCTTGACTTGCGTAAAAGATAACAGCAGTCCGAGTTATCCGGCAACATGTAACAACGCCGGGTACTGTCAAATTCTTGTTTCCGTCAAAAAATTGAAATTTTGACTTTTACCGGGCAACGCCGAGTACTTTGAAAATTTTGAAGATGTTGACTGTATTGAAGAATGTTAATTTCTTGAAGGATGCTGATGAATTCTTGTTGAAAATGAAGTGGGTAAGGGACCCCGTGTTTGCTAGTACCAGAATCAAACCAGCTTATGGCCACCAAATGATGCGTGATGCCATATGATGATGGATGGTATCCGCATGTCTGGTTTTGTGTAGTGTGCAGATGTGTTCAGTCAAAACAATGTTCATACAAAAATAACAGGCAATCCACATAGGACGTCAGTAAACTCACGACGTATAAAGTCAATGATTCTTGAAACAGCCGTTGACGTTTTTCTTCATTATTTATTGTGGACGCCACAGTGACAAAATGGTTACGCAAATGTGTAGGCACATCAAACAGTCATTATCACAGCAACATTCAATACAGCAATAGACGGTAGACAGCATTACAATGATGAGTCAGATGCATGTTATATTTCATAGTGCTGTAAATGTAGTCAGGTGGAAAACTCCATCCTTTTCTATAACAGCCAGGAGATAACCAGATGTATGAGATCAGTTCACTCTCCTTAGTTTGACTTCAGCAAGACAGACACGTCTGCCGAAGTATAAATAATGTCCACAAAAATATCCTCTAGATAATAAAGGTTTTCCAAACCTAATTCATTTAACAAAGTAGCAAGTAATGGTCCTTGGTACATGCATCAACCGATGCAGTACAATGCAGCGACATGTGAGCTGGGAAAAAACATCTCGTGGCGCCGACTTTCGGAGACAGGCTATGAATCGAAATCGCTCACGACCCAAAATCGATAGAGTTAATGAAAAAGTCAATTTACCTTGCTTTCATGAAATACACAGAAATATCACGCCTCCCGACATGTGGGAAAACACTAGAGGTATTATCTCGAATAAACGAAATATCCATTAAGAGGACTACACATCCCTGACAGAACAAAAAATAGCGGAGATCCCCTCTTCAACGAGGCATCTCTTTCGCCATTCCAAATCGCTCACTCCACTCGTCGTGGGCGGAAACCGATCGACCAAACAACAAGACAAGTCATGCGCAGTCCAGCGCAAAAATGACCACAGCTCAAACTTAACTGCATTCGATACCAACGCGAGAAGACAAATGCTTACCGAGAAAAGTGACTATAAATTCCAAGCAGTTGTTGCCCTTGCGTTATAAAACAGACATTGAAACAAAACGATGTTGCGAGAATTTATCACGCAACAAATTCCTTATTTCAGGAATAGCGGTATTTAAGATGATTTGAAAGTTGCGAGGTTTCGGCCATGCTTGGATCTATTTCAAAAACAGGTCTGCAGAGAAACCCGCATCTGCCAATTTTATTTATTTTCAGAATAGTCGGGAGCGTGTGTAATGTGTATTTTCATTGTGATTTTATTGAGAGTATTGATGCTCGCTAATTATATAGTTACGCATATATCTGTGGACGGGAGTGAAGAGGTGTATTGTTGCACGAGCACGTGGGCGCGTGGGTTACGGTATATTTATTGATACGATGTTCAGAGGGACGAGGGGGAGAGAAGCACGCGGTCATAAAATTGTAACCACGTGTTTGTAACTACTGAGATTTAATTGATAACCATTATGTATAACTTTTGACGGCATGTAGATGCTAGCGTAAACAGGGTTATATGTTATTGATTGTGCATTGTTATTCTGTGTATTCAGAAGATGGAGATGAAATTTATTTCTGTTAAGGGAATAATACTTTATTTCAATTTTGAGGTGATTAATCATACTGACGGGAATTTTAGGAATTCCTAGAGAGGGCTAGTTTTATTTTGTATTAATCATTACGGCATTAGTGTCAGCGTAAGAAGTAGGTCACAGTACGTCTGTCACCTTTTTTTTTTTTTTTTTTTTTTTTTTTCCTCGCATGAGGTTGCATATTTTTTCCTCGCATGAGGTTGCATTTGCCCCACCCATACCCAGCCCTGGTCAAGACCACATGTCCCAACACAAGAAGATCCAATGACAACATGTGTCATTGTAGTGATCCTCTGTGTTCTCACACTAGGTACCTCATGACATGAATGTCACTACTGTTTCCCGTGTGTAGACACATGATCCCAGCCAAAAGCCAGGATACTAGGCATTGGGTTGTACAGCGTAAAATACTTTTTTTTTTTTTTTTTTTTTTTTTTTTTTTTTTTTCCTCGCTTGAGGTCGCATATTTTTTCCTCGCATGAGGTCGCATTTTCCCCGCCCAAACCCGGCCCCGGTCAAGACCACATGCCCCAACACTAGAAGACCCAGTGACAAAATATGTCACCTAGTGATCCTCTGTGTTCTCACACAAGAGACCTAATGACACATGAATGTCACTGAACTGGTCCCTGTGTCTAGACACATGATCCTAGCCAAAAGCCAGATTCTAGGCATTGGGTTGTACAGTGTAAAATACACTGTAGGTTTCTACGTCTGTTTTTTTTTTTTTTTTTTTTTTTTTTTTTTATTTTTTTTTTTTTTAAATATTCCTCGCACGAGGTTGCATATTTTTTCCTCGCATGAGGTTGCATTGGCCCCTGCCCATACCCGGCTCTGGTCAAGACCACATGTCCCAACACACGAAGACCCAATGACACCATGTGTCATTGTAGTGATCTTCTATGTTTTCACACAAAGGACCTCATGACATAAATGTCACTACTGGTCCCTGTGTGTAGACACATGATCCCAGCCAAAGGCCAGATATTAGGCCGTGGGGTTGTACAGTGTAAAATACACTGTATGTTTAAGTCAGTCGAACAGTTATTTGGTGTTAACAAGATGAAAGAGTATATAAAAATGGGTTAGAAAATCAGAATAATCTAAGTGATAACTTATTTGTTCTTAACATGGGAGATAAAAGAATAAAAAAATGTAGTATTTTTTGTAAGGGAGGGAACCTTTTTAGACTTTAAAGTAATGTACAGGCGCTCACTTGGGTTCCTGAGGGTAAGCGGAAAAAAGGAAGACCAAAAGAAACACTCAGAAGAACAATAATAAGAGAAGGAAGAACGTTGGGCCTAAATAATGTGCAAGAGCTAAGAGGAGTGGCGTCACAACGAACAACCTGGAGAGCACTGGTTTCTGCCTTATGCGCCGTGTTTGGCGCTTAAAGAATTTATTATTATTATTATAAGTATATATCATTAGAGTTTACCAAATTTGCATACTAGACCAGTTTTAATAGAGATGTAGAAGGATTAATGAAACTAAGTTAAAAAGTACAAAGGGGAATAACAATATTATTAGCGCCCTTTACAGTTAAGAGAACGGAGTGCCGAGTAAAACGCACGTGAAAATAGTGACTAGAGGTAAACAGTTATGTAGCACAGTTCACGGAGCTGACAGCTTAGAATTAAGCGTGCCGATAGGTGAGTGAACTGAACAACGGACCAATCGTATTAACTAAAACAACTTTGGACCATCAGATAGGAAATTGAAGGACGATTGGAGATCAGTCCTACCAGAGAAGTTGACAGAGCAAGACGTGCCTTGCTGGGCCGTCTGTCAAGATTTTTCTGTGCTTCCAGGATTTTTTCGTGTGTGTTAGCTTAGCTGTGTTAGCTAGGCTAACTTGTGACTTTGTTTGTACTAATTTGGTTGTATAACCAAGAAGTAAAAAAAGGAAAATGTCAGCACCTATTGTGCCAACAATTGAAATGAATGCAGAGGAGGATCTGGAAGGAGGAGTCCTTCATAAACCAGGGACACTAGTAATTACGGTAACAGGCCCACAGGCCAATAGAGCGTCTTATTCGTTATTGGCGAGTATCCTGGCAGGGCCTGCAGGGGTAGGTCTGAGTGGCATTGCCACATTATACAGGTTTTCGGGACCCTTTAGGTGGTACGCCACTCTGACTGCGGCAGCGCAGATCAAACATTATCAAGGCCTACATGGCAAGAATCTAGAGTGGACCAATCCACAAATGACTGTGCACATTGAGCACCTGGACAAGGAAACGTCCAAGGGTATCCTGCACTGGATACCGCCAACGATGAAAGCAGAGGCGGTGAGGAGGATCGCTGCGGAAGTGACTGGCGATAAGAATGCTGAAGTCAGCAGAATTAAGACGGCATATGACATGTGGAATTTTTCCTATAGGCCGTCCAAGCATCAAGTGCCGCACTTCGCGCATCTGAAGATGTCAGAGGAAAAAATACAGCGAATCTGGGTGGCCTTGCCCGGGCGCAGAATTCAATGTGGGATATGTGGGCTCGATACGCACTGGGTCAGCCAGTGCCCCATGAAGAGAGGGGCCACCCAAGCCAAACCCACAAGGGCAGAAGAGGCGGTGTCAAATGCCACACCAGCGGAACAGAACCGCCGGGAAGAGAGCCTTGCACCAGAAAACCCAGCACTAGAGAACACCCGGGCCGATGTTGAAGAGGCAGATTTCAGAACATTCCTTTCTAAGAAGGAAAACAACAACAGGAAGAGACTTTTACGCCAGGCAGAGGGGCCTGGAAAACCTAAGGAAGGCAGACGCAGTGAGAGTGTGTCTCCTACTAAACGCTCACCGAGCAAGAAGAGCCTGCCCCTATCACCTAAGGTGACTGAAAAAGAACCCTGCCATGGGGAAGCAACGGCGACGCCAGTCGAAGATGAAAGACAGAGTTCCCAGTCCAGCAGCCCTGAAAGATCGGTACAGTCCTTTGTGACAGGGGTCTTCGAGCCAACCCAGTCTTGGGCAGCGACCATGGCTGATGACGACGCCATGGAAACGATTATGTCGCAGACAAGTATATTTATAGATGGACAAGAGTTCGACCCGGTAAGCCACGGATGAGCTTAAGATTTCGTCTTCCCTTCAATGTGCGATATGTGGGCTTGATACGCACTGGGTCAGCCAGTGCCCAAAGAAGCGGACAGCTACCTCCCAGGCTAAACAAGTGAGGAAAGAGGAAGTGGTGGTGGACAGAACGCCTGCAGAGCAAAGCAGGAAGACTTTAGAAGAACAGGACAGGGCAAGTGAGCTCCCCGACCCAGATAGCCAAGACGCCAGTGAGGGCGACGATTTTGAGAAAGTTTTAAACAAGAGGGAGAAAAAAGAGATAAACAGGAAGAGGCTCCTGCTTCAGGCAACAGAGCCTGTAAAAACGAAAGAAGTAAAACGCAGTGACAGTAGATCACCGAGAAGATGCTCCCCAAGCAAAAGTGACCTGCCACCATCACCATCACCGAGGGTGACTACACCAGAGCCTTCCCCGAGATGGATTTCATCGACACCTGTGGTCGATGAACGCAACGCATCTCGACCCAACAGCCCAGCAGGGGGGTCGCCGGCAGAATCCAATTTCCCAGAAGTGCCAACAAACACCCAAGTTGGGATAAATTGGGCGGCAGATGCTGAGGGAGATGAGGACATGGAGGCGATCATGTCGCAAGCCAGTTTTTTATAGATGGAGAGCCTTTTTGAACGACGTGAGTGAAGCATGAGTCTGCCCGTACAAGCTTTTCTTCCCTGCACTGGGGCCCAGTGCGTGATGTTTCAAGTTTCAAGCTTTGAGCAGGTGAGACGAGTGAGAGGGTTTATGACGAACGGTGCATGTGAAGGCACGCCGGAGCTGCACCCCGAAGCTACCCTCCCTTTTGAGCCTGTGAGAAGCTTGACCAATAGACTGCCAGTGTGTGGGGAGATGTGCCCCCTCAAGCAGACCCAAGTACAGAAGTCAAGAATGAAAATAAAGAAAATAATGTATTTTACTTCAGTAAAGTGTGCCAACACCAATAGTTTAGGTGTGGTTTTAGATTGTATTATTAAGAGTTGTGTTACTGTAAATAGTTTTTTGATATTTAGTTTATTCGCTAATACATACACTTAAACATGCGCACAGTTTCCTTTAAGCAGACAACTCCCCCCCCGTACTAGGGTGGGGTTTTTAGGCGACGCGGTCTCATCTGCGTCGAGCCTAAATTATCAGTGCAGAACGAATAGTCAGCCCCAGATCACTATTCCGTCAGGCAGTCATGTAACTAGGTCAACGGGTCAGCCCTCACGCACCCCGTCGTCAATAAACGTATCGAGTGGCCTAGTTACAACAGAGAGCGGTCAGCCCACAGTCACTGCTCTGCTGTGTAAGCCAGGTGCATCAAATATCATTTTACCTAGTACATTTATTACAACACACAATAAACCATCAACTAGTGATTTGTTGTATAATTTACCAGGGGCGGGTAGCCAGGCCCATACCACTATCCTGCCGTGTATTTTAAAAGAGACAAACGGGCCGCACTCAGTTCCCGTTTTGTCAAATAGTTTAGATATGGCAAGTGGCCACTCTACCATTTTGCCATGTAGACAGTTTATAGAGAGTGGCCAACCTCAGCCTACCACTCCGACATGCAGTCTAGTGATAATATCTCTCAACATCAACGGTTTGAGAAATAAGCTGGACCATGTAATTAAACTAATGAAAAGAGAGAAACCCGACTTTTTGTTCTTGCAACAAACGGGAATTACTTCTGGTTATCATGCCGACCAGATTGTAACTAGATTAGGACGTACACATGGCTGGTTCGCCCGGGGCACCTGCCATGGGGGTACTGCCATCCTCCAGATAAATGAAGATTGGGAAGCAGTACATTATAGAACAGACAATTGTGGCAGAATTGTCATTATACAAATACAAAATAAACACAATAAACATGACACGCACACACTCATCAACATATACGCACCAGCGACAAGTGACGAACGACCTAGTTTCTATGACAAATTACATGACACTTTAACAAAACATTACAAACGGAATAGGAAGATTTTGGGCGGAGACTTTAATTGTGTCCTGTCTGACCTAGACTTGGCTGGGAGCTCCAGGGGGGGAGCACAGGCGCGAGAAAAGTCTTCGCTCATAAGACAAATACAGACTATGCTAGACGAACACGACCTCTTGGACGTATACAGAAAAATAGAGCCTCACAAACAAACCTTTACACACTATGACAATATAAACCCATATTTTAGACGGGCATCAAGACTGGACAGAATATATGCATCTAGTACCTACAATATACACAAAACATACCATATAGGAAGCACTCTTAAATTTACAGATCACAAGGCAGTTTACACATCTTTAAGTATGGGACACACGCATAAGCAAGTAAAGAGATCCCCACATTGGAAATTTAACAACAGTCTACTTAAAAACACTTACTATACAGAACAAATAACACAACTGATACAAGGTTATGCACAAGACATTCCCGATAACAACATTGCACAATATTGGGATATGTTAAAAAATACAATTAGAGATAGAACGCAGATTTTGGCTACATTCATTCACAAACAATTTAAGAAAGAAGAGGGGATTTTAGAAGAAGCAATTAGTTTAACCAAAAGTTTAGACAACACGAACCCTCACATCCAAACCTTAGAAGAGCAATTAGATCAATATAGACAGTATACCTACCAGGGAGCACTACTTAAAACTAAATTACACACTATAACGCAAGAAATCCCTAGTAGGCAATATTTAGCAATTGAACAGAATGTACAACGCAGTAGACAGATACACGAAATAATTGACATGAACGGACAACAACAAACAGATAACACCAACATTAGTCACGCTTTCTTCCAATACTACAAAAAACTATATACTAAGGAAGAAACTGACGCAAATATACAAGACAAATTTCTACAATACGCAAAACGTTTAAGTGATGAGGAAAGTGCGAAGCTAGACCAACCTTTAACTTTAGATAATTTACAAGAGGCCCTTAGTACCTTTCAAAAAGATAAAGCACCCGGACCTGATGGGTTAACTGCAGAATTCTACAGGGCTTTCTTCCCCTGTTTAGGGCCCATTCTAATTAAAATGCTGGAAGAGGCATTTCAAAAAGGGGAACTCCCAGAAAGTTTAAATCAATCATATATTACCCTGATCCCCAAGGATAGTAATGACAAAAAGTCAATAAAGAATTTTCGGCCCATTTCTCTTTTAAATGTTGATTATAAAATTCTAGCTAAAGCACTTACTCTGAAGCTTAAATCACACATGCACCGAATAATACATTCAGATCAACAAAGTGGTGTACATGGTAGAAACATTAGCAGACATACACATTTCATTAGAGACCTAATTACATACACACATGATAGACAGTGCCAGAGTGCCATATTATCTTTAGATCAGGAGAAGGCATTTGATAGAGTATCACATGCCTTCCTGCATAAGAGTCTTAAAGCTAACAATATAGGGAAATACTTTAGATCCTGGATAAAAATCCTATATAAAAAACCCGAAAGTAAAATATTGATTAACCATAGTTTAACTAAAACATTCAGATTAACGAGAAGTGTTAGGCAAGGATGCCCTCTGTCGCCCTTGTTATATGTAATAACGCTAGAACCTGTGTTGGAAAGAATAAGACAAGACACAAATATCACGGGGACTTTCGTCCCCGGTGCAGGGGAAAGAAAATTGTTGGCCTACGCCGATGACACGATATTCTTTCCAACAACAAAGGATTCTATAAAAAATATCTTAGAGGTTTTCACAGAGTTTGGATACGCTAGCGAATCCAAACTAAATATTCAAAAGTCTAGCTAAATGGGAATAGGTAAATGGGGCAATAGGTCAGATTTCCCTTTTCAATTAACGGTAGTGAATAAAATTAAAATTTATGGAATTAACTTTTCCTTTAATCCTCAAGACCCCAATAAAGAAACATGGACAAAATTGATAGCGAAAATCCAAAATATGTTAGAAATTTACAAATATAAAACGGCTACCATTTTCGGAAGAAGTATTATAGTTAATTGTTTTATTATGCCAAAAATAATTTACACAGCAAATATACAAATAGTACCTAAAAAGATTATAACAGAAATAAATAAACTAATTAGGACCTTTATTTTTAGAAATACCTGGCATAGTATTAAACACACTACTCTAATACAACCTAAAAATAAAGGGGGGATAGCCTTACAAGACATCAACACTAAAATAAAAGCTTTAAGGATTAAATACATAGGGGAAGTTATAAAAAGCCCGAGTCTATACCCGCTGGCACACTACTACATTGGTTTAAGATTATTAAACCTTTGTAAGTTGAATAACAATCAACCCCATTTTTTTCGGTACACCACCACCTTTTTACAAAATATGTCTACAAAATTTAGAGGGGAACAAACACTTAATAAAGCAAGACACCAAACTTATATACAAACTTCTAGTTGCAGCACAGGAAACACCTATAAACACACGAAGAGGGTACAACCTCTTTATAACTGATTACACACAGAGTTTTACAAACATACACGCAATAGACATTAAACCACAAGCAAAAGAAGTCACTTACAGACTACTACACAGTTTAACACCAATAGCTAACAAATCAGCAATAAAGACAAACAGATTAGCGCCCAAATGTAAACTGTGTAGTGACAACATTATAGAGACAGAAGACCACTTATTTTACACATGTAAGACAGTGGCCCCCACTTTAAACAAGTTAAGGAAATTAATAGCCCCACACTCACAACAGACACTTAATTTATATAGAGCAGTCACAATGAACACGTTACCACGAATGACGAGACAAACAGAACTTAAACTACTGACTTTACTCGCTAACTTCAGATATCTGGTATGGTGGACATGTAGGAACAGAGCTGTATACGACAATGGACATTATGACAGTAAAATATTTACACAAATATATGAACGCATGACGCAACACATAACAGAACATGTTTAAAATTTGTTAAAATTTTGTTGTTGTTTCTTACAAGCAAGTTGCTTTGGTTGTAATAACTTCAGTGTATAAGTCTTCATCAATCATCTCACAGTAGGTGTTTATAAATAACCGATGTTTATAAGCCTCATTTACATTCATCATCCAAAATTTTCGATTTTTAATAGCCTATTTACTTCATCATCAAAATTTGATTTGTTTTTTTTTTTTTTTTTTTTTTTTTTTTTGGGAGGGGGAGGGGTTTCTTTATTGATGTGACATTTGTAAAAATTTATGTAAATAATATTGTTACACTGACCTGAATAAAGGTATTTTAAAAAAAAAAAAGTGTTTTCATTTTGGACTTAGGTGTTTTTCCAGGACTTTGTGTTAGTCTTAGCTGTGTTAGCTAGGCTAACTTTGGTGTGACTTTTGTTTTTGCTTTAATTTGGTTCTTCAACCAAGAAAAAGAAGATATAATGCCTGCACCTATTGTGCCTGTCATTCAAATAGACTTGAACGAAGATTTAGAAGGAGGTGCGCTCCACAGACCAGGGACGCTGGTAATAACAATTACAGGGCCGCAAGCCAACAGGGCGTCATATTCCCTAATAACAAGTATATTAGCTGGACCAGCCGGTGTCGGCCTGAGTGGTGTGGCCACGTTGTACCGTTTCGCAAGTCCATATAAATGGTATGCCACACTAACAGCAGCAGCCCAGCTAAAGCACTATAAAGGCCTACATGGCAAAAGACTTGAGTGGACTAACCCACAGATGACCATTCAGATCGAACACCAAGATAAGGAAAGATCCAAGGGCATGCTGCATTGGATGCCCCCACGATGAGGCCCGAGGCAGTAAGAAGGGTAGCGGAAGAAGTATCGGGGGATAAAGACGCAGAAGTTTATAGAGTAAAAAACGCCCACGACATGTGGAACTTCTCATACAAGCCGTCCGATCACCAAATACCACACTTTGCACATTTGAAAGCTGCAGAGGACAAAGTTCTGAGAATCTGGGTGGCCTTGCCTGGGCGAAGAATACAGTGCGCGGTGTGCGGGCAGGATGACCACTGGGTCAGCCAATGCCCAAAGAAAAGAGCGGCCCCCACCCAGGTTAAGAAAACAAGAGAAGAGGAGGCTGCTGTGGAAAAAACGCCGGCAGAACAGAGCAGGGCAGATGAGCTCCCTGCCCTAGAGAACCTCCGAGCGGATGTTGATAGTGAGGGCCTCCAAGATGTTCTCTCCAAAGAAGAGAAAAGAAATAGAAAGAGACTACTGCTCCAGGCAACAGGGCCTGTGAGGAACAAAGAGGTCAAGAGAAACGAGAGCAGGTCGCCAAAGAAAAGCTCCCCAAGCAGAAAAAGCCTACCGCCGTCACCAAAGGCGCCCACAGAGCCCTCCCCGAGATGGACCGTGTCGACACCTGTCGTTGACGAGCGCCCCATGTCAGCCCCTAGCAGCCCGAGAAGAAGATCCTTAGAAAGAACCGAATTTCTAGAAGTACAAACACCCGTGAATACCCAGGCCTCCTCCTGTTGGGCGACAGAGACAGAAGAGGACGATATGGAGGCCATATTGTCACAGTCGGGCCTCTTCATT
This sequence comes from Oreohelix idahoensis, assembly GCA_024509875.1. Classification (NCBI taxonomy): domain Eukaryota; kingdom Metazoa; phylum Mollusca; class Gastropoda; order Stylommatophora; family Oreohelicidae; genus Oreohelix; species Oreohelix idahoensis. Next base: position 23,799 of record JAMPIV010021156.1, on the reverse strand, counting down.
GATGGACAAGCTTTTTGAAGACGTCAGTGAATAATGGACTTACCTTTACACGTCTTCCTTCCCGGCACTGGGGCCCAGTGCCAGGTATCCAGTGTCAGACATGTGTGCCCCCGTTTTGGACAAGTAGCAAGACTCGCAAAAAGTGTTGTAATTTTGAAAGTAAATAATGAAAACAACCATTGTTTAGGTTGTGTTAGTTATGATTTGTGTTTTGAGTCTTTAAAAAAATATGTAAGTAGTTTTTTGATGTTTTATTTCTTCACACTACACACTTAACAAACAACATGCGCACAGTTTTATTCAGGCAGCCAACCCTTCCCCCTGTCAGGGCGGAAGGGACTGACAACGCAGCGTCGACTGCGTTGGGCCCTAATCATCAGGGCACAACGACCTTTAGCCAGCGATCAGTCACTAATGTGTCGAGTAGTCATTTTACAGACAACGGTCAGCCCCTATGCACCGCTTTGTCAACAAGTGCAAGCACGGATGTGTTGAGTAGCTTAGTAATAACAGATAACGGTCAGCCCTCAAGCACCGCTCTGTCAAGTAAGTTATATGCAACAGGTGACCAACCTACCACTCTGCCAGGGTCATCACTTACAACACATAATAAACCGTTAAGAAGAAATTTTTTGCTGAGTACTCCACCTGTAGCGAGTAGCCAGCCTCAGACCACTGCTCCGCTTTGTAACCCAAAAAAGGCGGACGGTTCGCAAGCCCCCGTTTTGTCAAATAGTTTAGATATGGCAAGTGGCCACTTTGCCATGTAGACAGTTTGTGACAAGTGGCCAACCCTCAGATACCACTCTGTCAAGCAGCCTAGTTGTTATATCCCTCAATGTCAACGGCTTGAGGAATAAACTGGAGCACGTTATCAAACTGATTAAAAAAGAGAAACCCGACTTTTGTTCTTGCAACAAACGGGGATTACTTCTAGGTATCATGCCGACCAGATAGTAACTAGATTAGGACTGAAACATGGTTGGTTCGCCCGGGGCACCTGCCATGGGGGTACTGCCATCCTCCAGATAAATGAAGATTGGGAAGCAGTACATTATAGAACAGACAATTGTGGCAGAATTGTCATTATACAAATACAAAACAAACACAATAAACATGACACGCACACACTTATCAATATATACGCACCCGCACTATACACTGACCAACCCAAATTTTATGACGGACTGTATGACACTATAGATAAACACTACAAAGGGACTAGAATAGTGTTAGGGGGGGATTTTAACTGTGTTTTGACTAGTTTGGACAGTAGTTCCTTGGGCCCCGTATCCCAGAGAAAGAAAATTCAAATCCCCCTATCAGTACGACATTTACAACCCATCCTTGACAAACATGACCTAGTGGACGTGTACAGAAAACTACAACCAAACACACAAGCTTTCACATTTCACGACAAGACAAACCCTTATTTTAGACAGGCCTCAAGACTGGACAGAATATACGCAACAAACAGTTACAATATACATAAAACTTACCATATAAAAAACACGCTTAAATTTACAGACCATCAAGCAGTATACACAGTTTTAAGTACGGGGCACACATATACAAAATTAAAGAGATCCCCACATTGGAAATTCAACAATAATTTGCTAACAAACACTTTCTTCACAGACACAATAACACAACTCATTCAGGGTTACACACAGGATATCCCCAATAACAACATTGCAGAATATTGGGACCTGTTAAAAAACACAATAAGGGATAGAACACAGACCTTAGCAACAACAATACACAGGGCTTTTAAGAGGGAACAAAATATATTAGAAGACGCAATAAGTTTAACAAAGCAGATAGACAAATCTAACCCACACATCCATTCTTTAGAAGAGCAGTTAGACCTGTACAAACAACACACATACCAAGGAGCTCTCCTTAGGTCAAAATTAAATACTATTACACAAGAAATACCCAGTAGACAATATTTAGCGATTGAACAAAATGTACAACACAGTAGACAGATTCAGGAAATATTTGATATGAATGGGAAACAACAGACAGAAGACACTAATATTAGACACGCCTTTTTTGAATACTACACAAAACTATACACTAAAGAACCAACGAACGTAAACACACAGGATACATTTTTACACTACACAAAACGTTTAAGTGATGATGAGAGCAAAAAATTGGATGAAATTTTAACTTTAGAAAACTTAAGGGAAGCGATTAGTACTTTCCAGAAAAATAAATCACCCGGCCCAGATGGGTTAACGGCAGAATTTTACTTCTTCTTTTTCCCACTTTTAGGCCCCCTTTTAATTAAAGTATTTGAGGAAGCCTTCCAGAAAGGAGAGCTTCCGAATAGTTTAAATGAATCTTTTATTACTTTAATACCTAAAGATAATGCTGACAGAAAGTCAATCAAAAATTACAGGCCTATTTCGCTTTTAAATACTGATTATAAAATTTTGGCCAAAGCTCTCACTCTGAAGCTTAAATTATTCATGAAGAAGTTGGTACATCCTGACCAACAATGCAGCGTACATGGTAGGAACATTTGTAGACATACACATTTCATAAGGGATTTCATTACATACACGCATGATAGACAGTGTCAAAGCGCAATACTATCACTAGATCAGGAAAAAGCCTTTGACAGGGTATCACATTCCTTTCTACACAAAACTTTACAAGCAAACAATATAGGTACTTATTTTAGAACATGGATAGGGATCTTATATAAAAAAACCCATAGTAGAATACTAATTAATCACAGTTTAAGTGACCCGGTTAGGCTGACACGATCAGTGAGACAAGGCTGTCCTTTGTCTCCTCTGTTATATGTTTTAACACTAGAACCAGTGCTGGAAAAAAATAAGACAAGATGTAAACATCACGGGGACTTTTGTACCCGGGCAGGGGGAAAGGAAATCATTAGCGTACGCTGATGATACTTTATTCCTTCCAGCAACTGTAGATTCCATAAGAAAGATATTAGAAACCTTTACAGAGTTTGGATACGCTAACGAATCCAAACTAAATATTCAAAAATCTAGTTTAATGGGATTAGGTAAATGGGCAAATAAGACAGATTTCCCCTTTCAGTTAACGCAAGTTAACAGAATCAAAATTTATGGGATAAATTATTCTTGCAACCCCCACGACCCTAATACAGAGACATGGGTAAAGTTAGTAGATAAAATTCAAAACATGTTAGAGAAATATAAATACAAGACAGCTACTATTTTTGGGAGAAGTATCATAGTGAACTGTTTCATTATGCCTAAAATAATATATACAGCAAATATTCAGATTATGCCAAAGTCAGTGGTAACTAAAATAAATGTACTAATTAGGAATTTCATTTTTAAAGGCACCTTTAAAAGCATTAAACATTTAACCCTAATACAGCCCAAACATAAAGGGGGGATAGCCTTACAGGACATTAGCACTAAGATTAAAGCTTTAAGGATTAAATATATAGGGGAGATAATTAAAAACCCAAGCTTGTACCCCCTAGCACATTACTACATCGGACTTAGGCTAATTAAGTTACACAAACTAGAAAACAACCAACCACATTCCTTTGACACCCCACCACCTTTTTATAGGATATGCATAGAAAATCTAAAAGGAAACGAACAATTAGTGAAACAAGACACCAAACTCATATACAAACTTTTAGTAGGAGCACAGGAACCCCACTTAGGTACACGAATAAAACGAGGGTACAACCTTTTTAAAACAGACTACACACAAAGCTTCACAAACATCCATGCAATAGACGTCAAGCCACAAGCCAAACAAGTTACATTTAGGTTACTGTACGGTTTAACACCTATCATGAGTAAGCATTCAGCAATGAAAACAGGCAAGGCGCCACCAAGGTGTAAACTGTGCAGTAACAATACAATAGAAACAGAGGACCACTTGTTCTACTCATGTAGGACAGTGGTCCCTACATTAAGCAAACTAAGAACACTGATAGCTTCCAAAACAACACGACCACTCAACATGTACCAAGCGGTCATGTTGAATACTTTACCTACATTACCGAGACAGACAGAACTTAAATTGTTAACTCTATTAGCTGAATTTAGATATTTAGTGTGGACATGTAGGAATAGGGCAGTACATGACGGCATACATTACGACAGTAGAATTTTTTCACAGATATATGAACAAATAACACATAACATAACAGAACAAATTTGAATTCTTTTTTTGATTGTTTAAAAAAATATTTGACCTTTTGGTCATTATACAAAGCAGGCAGCTTTGTTTGTAAATATTATAAATGTAAATACTCCATCACATATGTCTTCATTAATCATTTCATGGTAGGGGGTCACCACCCCTTTGTCGATGTATCATTAATCATTTCATTGTTCAACTGTTTTCGAATATTGACTTGTAATATATTGGGGGTGGGGATGGGGGGGGGGGAAGGGGGGGGGGGGGGGGGCGGGGGGGGGCGTTATTTCACTACTGATTTTACACTATGTCATACTTGTAATACATTTGTAAATAACATTGTTATATTGACCTTAATAAAGGTTTTAAAAAAAAAAAAACCTACCAGAGAAGTTGACAGAGCAAGACGTGCCTTGCTGGGCCGTCTGTCAAGAATTTTTGGTGCTTCCAGGATTTTTTTGTGTTTAGTTAGTTAAGCGTTTAGCTTAGCTAACTGTGTTTTTTGTCATATTTCAATTTGGTCTAGTACCAAGAAGGAAAGAAAAAATATAGAATGTCTGCACCCTTCGTGCCAACTTTCCTATTAAACATAGAAGAAGATCTAGAAGGTGGGGCTCTCCACAAACAGGGAACACTGTTGATCACCGTTACAGGGCCCCAGGCAAACAGGGCCTCTTATTCCCTCATTGCAAGCATTTTGGCCGGGCCAGCCGGAGTAGGGACAAGTGGCGTGGCGACCTTATATCGATTTGCAAGGCCCTTCAAGTGGTGCGCCACTTTAACCACTGCGGCCCATATGAAGCATTATGCGGGCCTACATGGGAAAAAACTTGAGTGGACCAACCCACAGATGAGCGTTTACATCGAACATTTAGATAAAGAAAAATCGAAAGGGTACTCCTAAACTGGATGCCCCCTACAGTAAAGGCAGAGGCAGCCCGGAAGATTGCGGTAGCAGTGACAGGAGATGAAGAGGCGGAGGTCTCTCGTGTCAAAACAGCCCACGATAAGTGGAACTTTTTCTATAAGCCGTCAGCGCAGAAAGTACCCCATTTCATTAATCTTAAGATGGAAGGCCGTGTAGAGAAAGTTCAGCGTGTATGGGTATCCCTGCCGGGACGCAGAACAGAATGCGCAATATGCGGGCTTGGACACCATTGGGTAAGCCAATGCCCAAAGAGGCGGGGGGCCCCCCCCAGGCCAAGCAACGAGGGCTGATGAAGTCGCAGTGGATTCAACGCCAGCAGAGCAGAGCAAGAGCAGTCAAATAGCTGAGTCTCCGGCTCCAGTGAGCCCCCTGGTCGGGACAGATGACGAAGGGTACACCACAGTGTCGTATGACAAGCACGGGAAACATTGTGAAGAGAAAGCTGCAGCTGACACAAGCCGAGAACAAGCATACGAAGCCCAAAGAGAGCAAGCGAGACAGGCGGAGAAGGCGTCCACCATCCAAGACGTCACCAGTCAAGCCCCATGAAGTGCCATTTACCGCCCATCGCCAAGGGTGTCAACTGAGATCCTCCCCCGAAGTATGAGTCTATGCCCATTATAGACGAGCCAGAGCTGAACGAAGCCAAACCTGACGGTCCCAGCCAGTCTTCGGAGATGTCCCAGGAGAGATTGTTCCCCAGTTGGGCGTCACAAACAGCGACAGAAGATGACGTCATGGAAGTGATGATGTCCCAGGCCAACCTTTTTCTGGACGGTAGGGACTTCTCAGATGTCAGTGAATGTGAATGAGACAAGCTCTACAAGTTCTTCTTCTCCCGCGCACTGAAGCCCAGTGCAGACCTCCCATAGAAACAGACAGTGAGCTGCTGATGTGCGGGGAAATGAACTTTTTTCTTTTTTTTCACTTTTTTCTTTTTTTTTCATTACAACAGTGATGTATTTTCCAAAGTAAATCATGAAAACACCTATAGCTTAGGAAGTGTAGCTTATGATTTAAAAGTCTTGTGTTTTTTTAAGGTAAATAATTTTTTGATAGTTAGTTCTTACATGCACGCATCCTTACACTTTTAACATGCGCACAGTTTCTTTCAAGCAGACAACTTCCCCCCCCCCCCTACTGGGGTGGGAGGTTTTTTAGGCGACGCGGTTTCATCTGCGTCGAGCCTAAATAATCATAGCAGAACGGATAGTCAGCCCCAGATCACTATTCCGTCAGGCAGTCATGTAACAGAGAGCGGTCAGCCCACAGTCACCGCTCTGCTGTGTAAGCCATGTGCATCAAGTATCACTTTACCTAGTACATTTATTACAACACACAATAAACCATCAACTAGCGCTTTGTTGTGTAATTTACCTGTGGCGGGTAGCCAGCCCCAGACCACTGCCCTGCCTCGTAATTCAAAAGAGACAAACGGTCCGCACTCAGTCCCCGTTTTGTCAAATAGTTTAGATATGGCAAGTGGCCACTCTGCCACTTTGCCATGTAGACAGTTTATAGAGAGTGGCCAACCTCAGCCTACCACTCCGACATGCAGCCTAGTGATAATATCTCTCAATATCAATGGTTTGAGAAATAAGCTGGACCATGTAATTAAACTAATGAAAAGAGAGAAACCCGACTTTTTGTTCTTGCAACAAACGGGGATTACTTCTAGGTATCATGCCGACCAGATAGTAACTAGATTAGGACTGAAACATGGTTGGTTCGCCCGGGGCACCTGCCATGGGGGTACTGCCATCCTCCAGATAAATGAAGATTGGGAAGCAGTACATTATAGAACAGACAATTGTGGCAGAATTGTCATTATACAAATACAAAACAAACACAATAAACATGACACGCACACACTTATCAATATATACGCACCCGCACTATACACTGACCAACCCAAATTTTACGACGGACTGTATGACACTATAGATAAGCATTACAAAGGGACTAGAATAGTGTTAGGGGGGGATTTTAACTGTGTTTTGGCCGATTTAGACAGTAATTCCTTTGGACCTGTATCCCAGAGAAAGAAAATTCAAATCCCCCTATCAATACGACATTTACAACCCATCCTTGACAAACATGACCTAGTAGACGTTTACAGAAAACTACAACCGAACACACAAGCTTTCACATTTCACGACAAGACAAACCCATATTTTAGACAGGCTTCAAGACTGGACAGGTTTTACGCATCCAATAGTTACAATATACATAAAACTCACCATATAAAAAACACGCTTAAATTTACAGACCATCAAGCAGTATACACAATTTTAAGTACGGGGCACACATATACAAAATTAAAGAGATCCCCACATTGGAAATTCAACAATAATTTGCTAACAAATACTTTCTTCACAGACACAATAACACAACTCATTCAGGGTTACACACAGGATATCCCCAATAACAACATTGCAGAATATTGGGACCTGTTAAAAAACACAATAAGGGATAGAACACAGATTTTAGCAACAAAAATACACAGGGTTTTTAAGAGGGAACAAAATATATTAGAAGACGCAATAAGTTTAACAAAGCAGATAGACAAATCTAACCCACACATTCATTCTTTAGAAGAGCAGTTAGACCTGTACAAACAACACACATACCAAGGAGCTCTCCTTAGGTCAAAATTAAATACTATTACACAAGAAACACCCAGTAGACAATATTTAGCGATTGAACAAAATGTACAACACAGTAGACAGATTCACGAAATATTTGATATGAATGACAAACATCAGACAGAAGACACTAATGTTAGACACGCTTTTTTTGAATACTACACAAAATTATACACTAAGGAACCAACTAACGAAAACATACAGGATAAATTTCTACACTACACAAAACGTTTAAGTGATGATGAGAGCAAAAAAATTAGACGAAACTTTAACTTTAGAAAACTTAAGGGAAGCGATTAGTACTTTCCAGAAAAATAAATCACCCGGCCCAGATGGGTTAACGGCAGAATTTTACTTCTTCTTTTTCCCACTTTTAGGCCCCCTTTTAATTAAAGTATTTGAGGAAGCCTTCCAGAAAGGAGAGCTTCCGAATAGCTTAAATGAATCTTTTATTACTCTAATACCTAAGGATAACGCTGACAGAAAGTCAATCAAAAATTACAGGCCTATTTCGCTTTTAAATACTGATTATAAAATTTTGGCCAAAGCTCTCACTCTGAAGCTTAAATTATTCATGAAGAAGTTGGTACATCCTGACCAACAATGCAGCGTACATGGTAGGAACATTTGTAGACATACACATTTCATAAGGGATTTCATTACATACACGCATGATAGACAGTGTCAAAGCGCAATACTATCACTAGATCAGGAAAAAGCCTTTGACAGGGTATCACATTCCTTTCTACACAAAACTTTACAAGCAAACAATATAGGTACTTATTTTAGAACATGGATAGGGATCTTATATAAAAAAACCCATAGTAGAATACTAATTAATCACAGTTTAAGTGACCCGGTTAGGCTGACACGATCAGTGAGACAAGGCTGTCCTTTGTCTCCTCTGTTATATGTTTTAACACTAGAACCAGTGCTGGAAAAAATAAGACAAGATGTAAACATCACGGGGACTTTTGTACCCGGGCAGGGGGAAAGAAAATCATTAGCGTACGCTGATGATACTTTATTCCTTCCAGCAACTGTAGATTCCATAAGAAAGATATTAGAAACCTTTACAGAGTTTGGATACGCTAACGAATCCAAACTAAATATTCAAAAATCTAGTTTAATGGGATTAGGTAAATGGGCAAATAAGACAGATTTCCCCTTTCAGTTAACGCAAGTTAACAGAATCAAAATTTATGGGATAAATTATTCTTGCAACCCCCACGACCCTAATACAAAAACATGGGTAAAGTTAGTAGATAAAATTCAAAACATGTTAGAGAAATATAAATACAAGACAGCTACTATTTTTGGGAGAAGTATCATAGTGAACTGTTTCATTATGCCTAAAATTATATATACAGCTAATATTCAAATCATACCAAAGTCAGTGGTAACTAAAATAAATGTACTAATTAGGAATTTCATTTTTAAAGGCACCTTTAAAAGCATTAAACATTTAACTCTAATACAGCCCAAACATAAAGGGGGGATAGCTTTACAAGACATCACCACTAAAATTAAAGCCCTAAGGATTAAATATATAGGAGAGATAATTAAGAACCCAAGTTTGTTCCCCTTAGCACATTACTACATCGGACTTAGGCTAATTAAGTTACACAAACTAGAAAACAACCAACCACATTCCTTTGACACCCCACCACCTTTTTATAGGATATGCATAGAAAATATAAAAGGAAACGAACAATTAGTGAAACAAGACACCAGACTCATATATAAATTACTAGTTGCAGCACAAGAACCCTATTTAGGCACACGGATCAAACGAGGGTACAACCTTTTCATAACAGACTACACACAAAGCTTCTCAAACATTCATGCAATAGACATCAAGCCACAAGCCAAACAAGTTACATTTAGGTTACTGTACGGTTTAACACCTATCACGAGTAAGCATTCAGCAATGAAAGCAGGCAAGGCGCCACCAAGGTGTAAACTGTGCAGTAACAACGCAATAGAAACAGAGGACCACTTGTTCTACACATGTAGGACAGTGGTCCCTACATTAAACAAACTAAGAACACTGATAGCTTCCAAAACACCAGGATCACTCAACATGTACCAAGCAGTCATGTTGAATATTTTACCTACATTACAGAGACAGACAGAACTTAAATTGTTAACCCTATTAGCGGAATTTAGATATTTAGTGTGGATATGTAGGAATAGGGCAGTACATGACGGCATACATTACGACAGTAGAATTTTCTCACAAATATACGAACAAATAACACATAACATAACAGAACAAATTTGATTTTTCCTTTTTGCTGTTGTTGATAAATAAATTTTTGACCCTTTAGTCACCACACACAGCAAGTAGCTTTGTTGTAAATATTATAAATGTAAATACTCCTTAAAACATGTCTTCATTAATCATTTCATGGTAGGGGGTCACCACCCCTTGTGTAGATGTACCATTAATCATTTCATCATTGATGTTCAATTGTTATTGACTTGTAATATATTGGGGTGGGGGAGGTTTTTTTTGGGTGGGGGGGGGGGGGGGGGGTTCATTATTGATGTGATATTTGTAAAAATTTTCTGTAAATAATATTGTTTATACTGACCTGAATAAAGGTATTTAAAAAAAAAAAAAAAAAAAAAAGTGCTTCAAGTATTTTTTCGTGTGTGTTAGCTTAGCTGTGTTAGCTAGGCTAACTGTTGTGACTTTTGTTTACATATCTATTTGGTCTAGTACCAAGAAGAAAAAGAAATAAAACATGTCAGCACCAGTAGTGCCCATTTTCAACGTAAATATTGACGATGATTTTGAAGGAGGTGTGTTACACCGTCCTTTTACTTTAATTATAACAGTAACTGGCCCACAGGCTAACAGGGCATCATATGGCTTAATATCAAGCATCCTTGCGGGGCCCGCAGGAGTAGGTACGAGTGGGATTGCCACTCTGTACCGTTTTGCAGGGCCCTTTAAGTGGTTCGCCACCCTCACGGCAGCGGCCCAACTGAAACACTACCAGGGCCTTCATGGTAGGAGACTAGAGTGGTCAAATCCACAAATGACGGTATACATCGAACACCAGGACAAAGAGAAATCAAAAGGAACCCTGAATTGGATACCGCCTACCATGAAGGCGGAAGCTGTGCAGAGACTGGCGGCGACCATCTCAGGAGACGAAAGTGCGGAAGTGACCAGAATAAAGACGGTGGGAGATAAGTGGAATTTTATGTTTAAACAGTCAGAACACCACATACCGCACTTCGTGCATCTAAAGGCAGCAGAGAATAAGTTTCTCCGAATATGGGTGTCCCTGCCAGGGAGGAGGATACAGTGTGCGGTATGTGGTGGAGACGACCACTGGGTAAATCAATGCCCCAAGAAAAGAGCGGCCACCCAACAAGTAAAACGAAGAAGGGAAGAAGAGACGGTGGCCGAGAAAACACCGGCTGAGCTGAACAAAGAAGCAGTGGCGGAGCAGGACAGGGCAAGTGAGCCCCCGGGCACAGATAGCCACCAAGACAGTGCCGAGGAAGGAGAGTTTGAAACTTTTTTCTCAAAAAGAGAGAAAAAGAACAGGAAGAGAATATCGCTCCAAACAGCAGGGCCGGTGAAAAACAAAGAAGTCAAGCGTGACGAAGGCAGGTCGCCATGTAAAAGCTCTCCGAGCAAGAAAGACCTGCCACCGTCACCTAGGGCGTCTACATCGGAGCCCTCCCCAAGGTGGAGTTCGTCGACACCTGTCGTCGACGAGCGCGCTATGTCTGCACCCAACAGCCCCAGAAAGCCACCAGCAGAAACGGAAGTTCCGGAAGCACCGACACCGGTGAATACTCAAGCCTCCTCCTGGTTGGTGTCAATGGCGGAAGAAGACGAGATGGAGTCGATGATGACGCAGACCAGCCTGTATATAGACGGGCAAGAATTTGACGACGTAAGTTCATGAGCTTACGCCTACAAGTTTTTCTTCCCGGCACTGGGGCCCAGTGCAAGAAGTCACTTCCAGGCTTCAAGCAGGTGAGACGAGTGAGGACGAATGGTGCAGGTGAAGGCACGCCTGAGCTGCACCCCGTAGCTGCCCTCCTCTTTGAGCCCGTGAGAAGCTTGAACAATAGACTGCCAGTGCGGGAGAAGATGTGCCCCCTCCAGAAGACTCAAGTGTGCAAGACCAAAAAAATAAAAATAATGTATTTATATAAAGTAAAATGTACAAATAACTATAGTTTAGGAAGACTTACTTATGATTTAAGAGTTTTGTGTTCTTATTTTAATGTAAATAAGTTTGGTAATATTTTAAATTATGTTTTGACACAGCACACACACAACTAACATGCGCACAGTTTCTTTTAAGCAGTCAACCCCCCTCCCCCCTACTGGGGTGAGAGTGTTAGGCGACGCAGTATCTGCGCCCAGCCTAATTTATCAATGCGGAACGGATAGTCAGCCCCAGTTCACTATTCCGTCACACAGCCATGTAACTAGGTTAGTAGGTCAGCCTTCATGCACCGCTTCGTCGAGTAATGCAAACATAAATGTGTCGAGAGGCCTAGTTACGACAGAGAGCGGTCAGCCAGTCACCGCTCTGTTGTGTAAGCCATGTGCATCAAATATCATTTTGCCTAGTACACTTATTACAACACACAATAAACCACCAACTAGCGCTTTGTTGTGTAATTTACCTGTGGCGGGTAGCCAGCCCCAGATCACTGCCCTGCCTTGTAATTTAAAAGAGACAAACGGTTCGCAAGCCCCCGGTTTGTCAAATAGTTTAGATATGGCAAGTGACCACTCTGCCACTTTGCCATGTAGACAGTTTATAGAGAGTGGCCAACCTCAGCCTACCACTCCGACATGCAGTCTAGTGATAATATCTCTCAATATCAATGGTTTGAGAAATAAGCTGGACCATGTAATTAAACTAATTAAAAAAGAGAAACCCGACTTTTTGTTCTTGCAACAAACGGGGATTACTTCTAGGTATCATGCCGACCAGATAGTAACTAGATTAGGACTGAAACATGGTTGGTTCGCCCGGGGCACCTGCCATGGGGGTACTGCCATCCTCCAGATAAATGAAGATTGGGAAGCAGTACATTATAGAACAGACAATTGTGGCAGAATTGTCATTATACAAATACAAAACAAACACAATAAACATGACACGCACACACTTATCAATATATACGCACCCGCACTATACACTGACCAACCCAAATTTTACGACGGACTGTATGACACTATAGATAAGCATTACAAAGGGACTAGAATAGTGTTAGGGGGGGGGGGATTTTAACTGTGTTTTGGCCGATTTAGACAGTAATTCCTTTGGACCTGTATCCCAGAGAAAGAAAATTCAAATCCCCCTATCAATACGACATTTACAACCCATCCTTGACAAACATGACCTAGTAGACGTTTACAGAAAACTACAACCGAACACACAAGCTTTCACATTTCATGACAAGACAAACCCATATTTTAGACAGGCTTCAAGACTGGACAGGTTTTACGCATCCAATAGTTACAATATACATAAAACTCACCATATAAAAAACACGCTTAAATTTACAGACCATCAAGCAGTATACACAATTTTAAGTACGGGGCACACATATACAAAATTAAAGAGATCCCCACATTGGAAATTCAACAATAATTTGCTAACAAATACTTTCTTCACAGACACAATAACACAACTCATTCAGGGTTACACACAGGATATCCCCAATAACAACATTGCAGAATATTGGGACCTGTTAAAAAACACAATAAGGGATAGAACACAGATTTTAGCAACAAAAATACACAGGGTTTTTAAGAGGGAACAAAATATATTAGAAGACGCAATAAGTTTAACAAAGCAGATAGACAAATCTAACCCACACATTCACTCTTTAGAAGAGCAGTTAGACCTGTACAAACAACACACATACCAAGGAGCTCTCCTTAGATCAAAATTAAATACTATTACACAAGAAACACCCAGTAGACAATATTTAGCGATTGAACAAAATGTACAACGCAGTAGACAGATTCACGAAATATTTGACATGAATGGAAAGCATCAGACAGAAGACACTAATATTAGACACGCTTTTTTTGAATACTACACACAATTATACACTAAAGAACCAATTAATGTAAACACACAGGATAAATTTCTACACTACACAAAACGTTTAAGTGATGATGAGAGCAAGAAATTAGACGAAACTTTAACTTTAGAAAACTTAAGGGAAGCGATTAGTACTTTCCAGAAAAATAAATCACCCGGCCCAGATGGGTTAACGGCAGAATTTTACTTCTTCTTTTTCCCACTTTTAGGCCCCCTTTTAATTAAAGTATTTGAGGAAGCCTTCCAGAAAGGAGAGCTTCCGAATAGTTTAAATGAATCTTTTATTACTTTAATACCTAAAGATAATGCTGACAGAAAGTCAATCAAAAATTACAGGCCTATTTCGCTTTTAAATACTGATTATAAAATTTTGGCCAAAGCTCTCACTCTGAAGCTTAAATTATTCATGAAGAAGTTGGTACATCCTGACCAACAATGCAGCGTACATGGTAGGAACATTTGTAGACATACACATTTCATAAGGGATTTCATTACATACACGCATGATAGACAGTGTCAAAGCGCAATACTATCACTAGATCAGGAAAAAGCCTTTGACAGGGTATCACATTCCTTTCTACACAAAACTTTACAAGCAAACAATACAAGAACATAGGGATAGGTACTTTATTTTAGAACATGGATAGAGGATCTTATATAAAAAAAACCCCATAGTAGAATACTAATTAATCACAGTTTAAGTGACCCGGTTAGGCTGACACGATCAGTGAGACAAGGCTGTCCTTTGTCTCCTCTGTTATATGTTTTAACACTAGAACCAGTGCTGGAAAAAATAAGACAAGATGTAAACATCACGGGGACTTTTGTACCCGGGCAGGGGGAAAGAAAATCATTAGCGTACGCTGATGATACTTTATTCCTTCCAGCAACTGTAGATTCCATAAGAAAGATATTAGAAACCTTTACAGAGTTTGGATACGCTAACGAATCAAACTAAATATTCAAAAATCTAGTTTAATGGGATTAGGTAAATGGGCAAATAAGACAGATTTCCCCTTTCAGAATCAAAATTTATGGGATAAATTATTCTTGCAACCCCCACGACCCTAATACAGAGACATGGGTAAAGTTAGTAGATAAAATTCAAAACATGTTAGAGAAATATAAATACAAGACAGCTACTATTTTTGGGAGAAGTATCATAGTGAACTGTTTCATTATGCCTAAAATAATATATACAGCAAATATTCAGATTATACCAAAGTCAGTGGTAACTAAAATAAATGTACTAATTAGGAATTTCATTTTTAAAGGCACCTTTAAAAGCATTAAACATTTAACCCTAATACAGCCCAAACATAAAGGGGGGATAGCCTTACAGGACATTAGCACTAAGATTAAAGCTTTAAGGATTAAATATATAGGGGAGATAATTAAAAACCCAAGCTTGTACCCCCTAGCACATTACTACATCGGACTTAGGCTAATTAAGTTACACAAACTAGAAAACAACCAACCACATTCCTTTGACACCCCACCACCTTTTTATAGGATATGCATAGAAAATCTAAAAGGAAACGAACAATTAGTGAAACAAGACACCAAACTCATATACAAACTTTTAGTAGGAGCACAGGAACCCCACTTAGGTACACGAATAAAACGAGGGTACAACCTTTTTAAAACAGACTACACACAAAGCTTCTCAAACATTCATGCAATAGACATCAAGCCACAAGCCAAACAAGTTACATTTAGGTTACTGTACGGTTTAACACCTATCATGAGTAAGCATTCAGCAATGAAAGCAGGCAAGGCGCCACCAAGGTGTAAACTGTGCAGTAACAACGCAATAGAAACAGAGGACCACTTGTTCTACACATGTAGGACAGTGGTCCCTACATTAAACAAACTAAGAACACTGATAGCTTCCAAAACACCAGGATCACTCAACATGTACCAAGCGGTCATGTTGAATACTTTACCTACATTACAGAGACAGACAGAACTTAAATTGTTAACTCTATTAGCTGAATTTAGATATTTAGTGTGGATATGTAGGAATAGGGCAGTACATGACGGCATACATTACGACAGTAGAATTTTCTCACAAATATACGAACAAATAACACATAACATAACAGAACAAATTTGATTTTTCTTTTTTGCTGTTGTTGATAAATAAATTTTTGACCCTTTAGTCACCACACAAAGCAAGTAGCTTTGTGGTAAATATTATCATACATTGTAAAAACTTCTTAACACATGTCTTCATTAATCATTTCATAGTAGGGGGTCACACCCCTTTGTCGATGTATCATTAATCATCATCATCCATGTTCATCTATTTTCAAATATTGACTTGCAATATTGGGGGGGTGGGTATTATCTTCAAGTGATATTGTTTATATTTAAGAAAATTTTTTTTTTTTTTTTTTTTAACATTATGTGATACTTGTAAAAAAATTTTTGTAAATAATATTGTTATACTGACCTCAATAAAGGTATTTAAAAAAAAAAAAAAATGTGTTTAGTTAGTTAAGCGTTTAGCTTAGCTAACTGTGTTTTTTGTCATATTTCAATTTGGTCTAGTACCAAGAAGGAAAGAAAAAATATAGAATGTCTGCACCCTTCGTGCCAACTTTCCTATTATACATGGAAGAAGATCTAGAAGGTGGGGCTCTCCACAAACAGGGAACACTGTTGATCATCGTTACAGGGCCCCAGGCAAACAGGGCCTCTTATTCCCTCATTGCAAGCATTTTGGCCGGGCCAGCCGGAGTAGGGACAAGTGGCGTGGCGACCTTATATCGATTTGCAGGGCCCTTCAAGTGGTTCGCCACTTTAATCACTGCGGCCTATATGAAGCATTATGCGGGCCTACATGGGAAAAAACTTGAGTGGACCAACCCACAGATGAGCGTTTACATCGAACATTTAGATAAAGAAAAATCGAAAGGACTCCTAAACTGGATGCCTCCAACAGTAAAGGCAGAGGCAGCCCGGAAGATTGCGGTAGCAGTGACAGGAGATGAAGAGGCGGAGGTCTCTCGTGTCAAAACAGCCCACGATAAATGGAACTTTTTCTATAAGCCGTCAGCGCAGAAAGTACCCCATTTCATTAATCTTAAGATGGAAGGCCGTGTAGAGAAAGTTCAGCGTGTATGGGTATCCCTGCCGGGACGCAGAACAGAATGCGCAATATGCGGGTTGGACACCCATTGGGTGAGCCAATGCCCAAAGAGGCGGGGGGCCCCCCATCAGGCCAAGCAGACGAGGGCTGATGAAGTCGCAGTGGATTCAACGCCAGCAGAGCAGAGCAAGAGCAGTCAAGTAGCTGAGTCTCCGGCTCCAGTGAGCCCCCTGGTCGGGACAGATGACGAAGGGTACACCACAGTGTCGTATGACAAGCACGGGAAACGCATTGTGAAGAGAAAGCTGCAGCTGACACAAGCCGAGAACAAGCATACGAAGCCCAAAGAGAGCAAGCGAGACCAGGCGGAGAAGGCGTCACCATCCAAGACGTCACCAGTCAAGCCCCATGAAGTGCCATTACCGCCCAAGGTGTCAACTGTAGATCCTCCCCCGAAGTATGAGTCTATGCCCATTATAGACGAGCCAGAGCTGAACGAAGCCAAACCTGACGGTCCCAGCCAGTCTTCGGAGATGTCCCAGGAGAGATTGTTCCCCAGTTGGGCGTCACAAACAGCGACAGAAGATGACGTCATGGAAGTGATGATGTCCCAGGCCAACCTTTTTCTGGACGGTAGGGACTTCTCAGATGTCAGTGAATGTGAATGAGACAAGCTCTACAAGTTCTTCTTCTCCCGCGCACTGAGGCGCAGTGCAGACCCCCATAAGAACAGACAGTGAGCTGCTGATGTGCGGGGAAATGAACTTTTTTCTTTTTTTTCCTCACAACAGTGATGTATTTTCCAAAGTAAATTATGAAAACAACTATAGCTTAGGAAGTGTAGCTTATTATTTAAAGGTCTTGTGTGTTTTTAAGGTAAATAATTTTTTGATAGTTTGTTCTTACATGCACGCATCCTTACACTTTTAACATGCGCACAGTTTCCTTCAAGCAGACAACTTCCCCCCCTACTGGGGTGGGATGTTTTTTAGGCGACGCGGTTTCATCTGCGTCGAGCCTAAATAATCATAGCAGAACGAATAGTCAGCCCCAGATCACTATTCCGTCAGGCAGTCACGTAACTAGGTTAGCAGGTCAGCCCCTATGCACCGCTTCACCAAGCAATGTAAACAGAAATGTGTCGATTGGCCTAGTTACGACAGAAAGCGGTCAGCTGATGAGCACCGCTTTGTTGTGTAAGACATGCGCATCAAGTATTACTTTACCTAGCACATTTATTACAACACACAATAAACCATTAACTAACGCTTTGTTGTATAATTTACCTGTATCGGGTAGCCAGGCTCAGACCACTATCCTGCCGTGTAATTCAAAAGAGACAAACGGTCCGCACTCAGTCCCCGTTTTGTCGAATAGCTTAGATATGGCAAGTGGCCACTCTGCCACTTTGCCATGTAGACAGTTTATAGCGAGTGGCCAACCTCAGCCTACCACTCCGACATGCAGTCTAGTGATAATATCTCTCAATATCAATGGTTTGAGAAATAAGCTAGACCATGTAATTAAACTAATGAAAAGAGAGAAACCTGACTTTTTGTTCTTGCAACAAACGGGAATTACTTCTGGTTATCATGCCGACCAGATCGTAACTAGATTAGGACTTAAACATGGCTGGTTCGCCCGGGGCACCTGCCATGGGGGTACTGCCATCCTCCAAATCAATGAGGATTGGGAAGCAGTACATTATAGAACAGACAATTGTGGCAGAATTGTCATTATACAAATACAAAATAAACACAATAAACATGACACGCACACACTCATCAACATATACGCACCAGCGACAAGTGACGAACGACCTAGTTTCTATGACAAATTACATGACACTCTAACAAAACATTACAAAGGGAATAGGAAGATTTTGGGCGGAGACTTTAATTGTGTCCTGTCTGACCTAGACTTGTCTGGGAGCTCCAGGGGGGGAGCACAGGCGCGAGAAAAGTCTTCGCTCTTAAGACAAATACAGACTATGCTAGACGAACACGACCTCTCGGACGTATACAGAAAAATAGAGCCTCACAAACAAACCTTTACGCACTATGACAATATAAACCCATATTTTTAGACGGGCATCAAGACTGGACAGAACATATGCATCTAGTACCTACAATATACACAAAACATCCCATATTCGAAGCACTCTTAAATTTACAGATCACACGGCAGTTTACAACATCTCTTAAGTATGCGACACACGCATAAGCAAGCAAAGAGATCCCCACATTGGAAATTTAACAACAGTCTACTTAAAAAACACTTACTACGCAGAACAAATAACACAACTAAGACAAGGGTATGCACAAGACGTTCCCAATAACAACATTGCACAATATTGGGATATGTTAAAAAACACAATTAGAGATAGAACGCAGATTTTGGCCCACATTTATCCACAAACAATTTAAAAAGAAGAGGGGATTTTAGAAGAAGCAATTAGTTTTAACCAAAAGTTTTAGACAACACGGAGCCCTCACATCCAAACCTTAGAAGAGCAATTAGATCATATAGACAGTATACCTACCAGGGGAGCACTACTTAGAACTAAATTACACACTATAACGCAAGAAATCCCTAGTAGGCAATATTTAGCAATTGAACAGAATGTACAACGCAGTAGACAGATACACGAAATAATTGACATGAACGGACAACAACAAACAGATAACACCAACATTAGTCACGCTTTCTTCCAATACTACAAAAAACTATATACTAAGGAAGAAACCGACGCAAATATACAAGACAAAATTCTACAATACGCAAAACGTTTAAGTGATGAGGAAAGTGCGAAGCTAGACCAACCTTTAACTTTAGATAATTTACAAGAGGCCTTTAGTACCTTTCAAAAACATAAAGCACCCGGACCTGATGGGTTAAACTGCAGAATTCTACAGGGCTTTCTTCTTTCCCCTGTTTAGGGCCCATTCTAATTAAAATGCTGGAAGAGGCATTCCAAAAAGGGGAACTCCCAGAAAGTTTAAATCAGTCATACATTCCCCTGAGCCCCACGGATAGTAATGACAAAAAGTCAATTAAGAATTTTCGGCCCATTTCTCTTTGAAATGTTGATTATAAAATCCTAGCTAAAGCACTTACTCTAAAGCTTAAATCACACATGCAACGAATAACACAGTCAGATCAACAAATGTGGTGTACATGGGAGAATCATCAGCAGACCTACCCACTTCATTAGAGACCTACTTACATACCCACCTGATAGACAATGCCAGAGTGCCATATTATCTTTAGATCAGGAAAAGGCATTTGATAGAGTATCACATGCCTTCCTGCATAAGAGTCTTAAAGCTAACAATATAGGGAAATACTTTAGATCCTGGATAAAAATCCTATATAAAAAAACCTGAAAAGTAAAATATTGATTAACCATAGTTTAAACTAAAACATTCAGATTAACGAGAAGTGTTAGGCAAGGGTGCCCTCTGTCGCCCTTGTTATATGTAATAACGCTAGAACCTGTGTTGGAAAGAATAAGACAAGACACAAATATCACGGGGGACTTTTCGTCCCCGTGCAGGGGAAAGAAAATTGTTGCCTACGCCGATGACACGCGATTTTCTTTCAAACAACAAAGGATTCTATAAAAAATATATTAGAGGTTTTCACACAGTTTTGGATTACGCTAGCGAATCGAAACTAAATATTCAAAAAAATCTAGCATAATGGGAATAGGTAAATGGGGGGCAATAGGTCAGATTTCCCCTTTCAATTAACGGTAGTGAATAAAATTAAAATTTATGGAATTAACTTTTCTTTTAATCCTCAAGACCCCAATAAAGAAACATGGACAAAATTGATAGAGAAAATCCAAAATATGTTAGAAATTTACAAATATAAAACGGCTACCATTTTCGGAAGAAGTATTATAGTTAATTGTGTTTTAATTTATGCCAAAAATAATTTACACAGCAAATACACAAATAGTACCTAAAAAGATTATAACAGAAATAAATAAATTAATTAGGACCTTTATTTTTAGGAGTACCTGGCACAGTATTAAACACACTACTCTAATACAACCTAAAAACAAAGGGGGGATAGCCTTACAAGATATCAACACTAAAATAAAAGCTTTAAGGATTAAATACATAGGGGAAGTTATAAAACGCCCGAGTCTATACCCGCTGGCACCCTACTACATTGGTGTAAGATTATTAATCCTTTGTAAGTTGAATAACAATCAGCCCCATTTTTTTGGTACACCACCCCCTTTTTACAAAATATGTTTACAAAATTTAGAGGGGAACAAACACTTAATAAAACAAGACACCAAACTTATATACAAACTTCTAGTTGCAGCACAGGAAACACCTATAAAGACACGAAGGGGGTACAAAAAACCTCTTTATATCTGACTACACACAGAGTTTTTACAAACATTCACGCAATAGACACATTAAACCACAAGCAAAGGAATTCACTCACAGACTACTTACACAGTTTAACACCAATAGCTAACAAATCGGGATTAAAAGCAAACAGATTAGCGCCCAAATATAAACTGTGTAGTGACAAACATTACAGAGACAGAAGACCACTTGTTTAAACACATGTAAGACAGTGGCCCCTACTTTAAAAAAAATTAAGGAATTTAATTAGCCCCACACTCACAACAGAAACACTTAATTTATATAGAGCAGTCACAATGAACACGTTACCAACCACAGATGACGAGACGAATAGAAACTTAAGCTACTGACTTTGTTAGCTGACTTTAGATACCTTGTTTGGACATGTAGGAACAGAGCTGTATACCGACAATGGACATTACGACAGTACAATATTTACACAAATATACGAACGCAAATGACGCAAAACAAATAGAACCAGATTTTGAAACTTTTATGTTTGTAGTACTTTTCCATGTTAAAATGTAAAAATCTTACAAGCAAGTTGCTTTGATTTTAAATTAAAAAAAAAAAAAATAACCTTTAGTATATAAGTCTTCATCAATCATCTCACAGTAGGGTTGTCGATGTTTAATAGCCTCATTTTACTTCATCATCTAAAATTTTGGTAGTGATTGTGATATTGTTTTCTGGATATATTTTCATGTTAAATGTAAAAATCTTACAAGCAAGTTGCTTTGATTATAAATAAACGTTAGTGTATAAGTCTTCATCAATCATCTCACAGTAGGTGTCGATGTTTTAAAAGCCTCATTTACTTCATCATCTAAAATTGTTTGGGATATATTGGGGTTTTTTTTTTTTTTTTTTTTTTTTTTTTTTTTTTTTTTTTAGGGGGAGGGGAAAGGGAGGGGAATAGTTTATTATACTAAAGTAATTTACATTGTTTGTATTTGGAATGTATATAAATTTAAAACTCAATGTAAATACTATGGATGTAAACTATTGACCCAATAAAGGTATTTAAAAAAAAAAAAAAAAATGGGCCGTCGATGTTAGGAGGATTTTTCTTTCTGTGCTTATCCAGGTTTTTTTCGTGTGTGTTAGCTTAGGCTTTTGGCTTAAGCTAGCCTTTGTGACTTTGTTTTACGTTTTCCAGTTGGTTTCAGGGCCAAGAGGAATGATAATATACAAAGAATGTCTGCACCTCTTGTTTATGCCAATCAAAATTATTATTGATATTGAGAAAAGATCTGGAAGGTGGGTAGTCTGCACAGGCAGGGTACCTTGGTGATTACTATTACTGGGCCGCAGGCCAATAGAGCATCATACTACTCCTCATATCGAGTATTCTGGCTGGGCCAGCAGGAGTTGGTTTGAGTGGCATTGCCACACTCTACAGATTTGCCGGACCCTTTAAGTGGTACGCTAACGCTGACGGCGGCCGCACAAATTGTAAATTTTACAAGGGCCTACATTGCAAAAAAGTTTGAAATGGACCAATCCGCAGATGGTCTATATATATAGAACATTGGGACAAGAAAGTCTAAAGGTGTAAACTTCACTGATGCCCCCCACGATATAAACCTGAGGCAGCGCAGAGAAATTTCGCGGCCGAGATATCGGGTGACAAAGATGCGGAGGGTCTTCCGGATAAAAAAACAGCCTCTGTGTTATATGTGAAGGTGAGTGTGCTTGGGGACAGTCACTCACAGTAGCTACACACAATAGCAGCATGGAAGGGTGTAACGGCTGCTGAGAGTTAACGAATGTTTATTACACCACAACACGCGAAAACCACGTTTAACATAGAATACACAGTTATAGTCAACTAAACTAAAGTTATAGCAAATGACAATAATAAAGTACTTCTCACATCTCCAGAAATCATGCAGATACTACAATATCCCATGAC
Organism: Oreohelix idahoensis; assembly: GCA_024509875.1. Taxonomy (NCBI): domain Eukaryota; kingdom Metazoa; phylum Mollusca; class Gastropoda; order Stylommatophora; family Oreohelicidae; genus Oreohelix; species Oreohelix idahoensis. Next base: position 561 of record JAMPIV010021156.1, on the reverse strand, counting down.
CTCTTTAAAGATACTCCCTCAACTCAGCGCTATCCACCTGTACTCACATTTAGCGCTATAATATTCTAAATATGGCCGTCCTCACAGATAGCCAAACGGACATCATCGCGTGCTACTACTGCATCCACTATGGTAATCCTCCAGATACTCCACCTGCGCTAATAAGATATAATAAATGGATCCGTAAATATGGCCGCCTCACAGATAGCAAACGGACCACATCATCGCCGGGCTACTGCATAAATATTGTAGCCTCCAGATACTCCTCCTGCGCGATAAGATATAATAATGGGTCCGTAAATATGGCCTCCTCACAGATAGGCAAACGACCACAATCATCGCCGTACTACTGCAATAAATATGGAATCCTCCAGATACACCCTGCGCTATAATATATAATAATGGATCCCGTAAATTATGGCCTCCTCCAGATAGCAAAGGAACATCATCGCCCGGCTACTGCATTAAATCAGTATCTCCAGATCTCTAAATATAATAATGGAATTTTTCCGGTTTAAGGAACCGGAATCGCCGGGAAACATAAATTATGCACAATCTGTC
>JAMPIV010021154.1:7500-184462 GCA_024509875.1 Oreohelix idahoensis | reverse complement strand
ATGGTTTAGGTTGGTTATGGGGGGCTTTATAGGGGATTTAGGGAGATGGGGGGGATTAGAGAGTTGATATAGGGGGTGAGGGTGGGATTTAATAGGGGGGTTTGTTGAGGGTGATTGATTATGGAAGGGAGTGGTTGAATGAGGGTGGGGGGAGTTGGTTTGTGTTTATGAGGGTTTTGTTGATGTGTGTTTGGGGGGAATGGGGGGACAGAATCTTTGCTAATCAAAGATCTGTTTGGCCTAATGCTCTGAACTCAATGTTTTGTGCTGTGTTGTGATCAGTGTAACAAGAGAGTTTAAGTTAGTTATGAAGTAGAAGGTACATCCTTCTTGATTTCAGGGACAGTGGTCTTGATGATGGTACTGAGCAGCACCTGGTCAGAGCTTTGCTGAATCCAGAGTCGGACAGCATACTCCTTGGTCTTTTTAGCTATCAGTGAGGTGTCTCCTGAACCCAGAGGAGAATTCGAGCAGAGGAGTCCTTTCCTACCGCCATCACGCCAGATAAGCTAACTTGGCCAGCTGAGCTCAACATTATGTCCCCTCATCTTGAAATGACTTTGTAAAAATAATATTTAGAGGGGAAATTAATTGTCTTAATATCAGGAACTGAGAACATCTCCAATACTAATTTCCTTAAGACAAACTATTGAAGTCATGATGACAACTACCAACAGAGCTTGAACAAAACAAAACCAGTATTACCTCATACTACTATTACACAACTGACACACATAGGATATTTTTAATAATATATGTCACTACCAGATTCATATTAATACATTCTGTACATAACTTGTAATTTAAATTGATTGTGATTCCTGGTTCCCTTGTAGTTGAATCAGGACACATATTCATTCATGCCAGAAATGAATACAGATTGTTATTTGAAAAGTTACGAGTGACTCCTTTAAGATATTCTCATAGAGTGTTATATGTATGTGAGTGTCACAGTGTTGTCAAGAGTAGTGGATTAAATTAAATTGTTTATCTGTCTGTTGTTGTGACTTACACTTCATCATACTCATACCCTAGACACATAACGTAGCATCACACTATTCCAGAATAATTCTGACTGAGATATAGAGATATGTGGTAGCAAGTAAGGTTATCTATAATACACTACTCTTAATAGATATAGATACCTTCACAGCTGATCTCAGTCAGTACACTAAGTCCCCTATAAATATTTATAACATCCCACTTCACCACATATATTGGGGTCTCGCTCTTGGATTTTGAATCTTTCCCTATTAAAAATATTGGGGGTAATTCACTTCAGGGAATATAAGAATTAAAAGGTATCCTTGGGTGGAATTAAATAAGGTTGAGCTCACGGTGCCTGTGTTGTCCATTAGAGATTGAATTGTTGGTTAGACATTGTATAAATTTACCTGATAGACAATGGCGGACCTGGCCAAATTTCGATCTGCTGCTGTTCAGACTGCAAAAGAGTTAGGATTAGATGGGCAAGTTATGGTTGCCTATGTCACGACGGAATGTGACAAATTTATTGAACGCGAAGAAAGAAGATTAGAAAAAGAAGCCGAAAGAAGGTTAGAGGCTGAAAGGGAAATTAAGAAGTTACAGTTTGAAGCTGAGGCTGAGACTAAGAGGTTGCAGATTGAGGCTGACAAAGAGCTAAGAAATTGGAAGCAGAAAGAGAAGACAGAAGATTAGCTGCAGAAAGGGAAGAGAAGAAATTAGCTGCAGAAAGGGAAAAGAGAAAATTAGCTGCAGAAAGGGAAGCAGAAGATAAAAGATTACAAAGGGAACATGAGTTACGACTAAGGGAGTTTGAGTTTCAAGGCCATGCTCCTGAAAATGGTGCCAGTCCCTTTGCCTCTGATGCTACGGTTACTCAAGGAGCCTCAACCTCAGCTATGAATTTTCATTTAGATCATTTTGTTGAGAAAGACGATGATATTGAGAGCTACCTAAATAGGTATGAACTATTAGCTACCACGTGTGGGTTAGAGAGAGAAAGGTGGAGCTTAAAGTTATCTCAGGGACTTCGTGGGGCAGCTTATGAAGTTTTTGCAAAAATGAGCAGAGGTGATCAGGAAAATTATGACATGCTAAAGCAGGCTCTTTTGTTAAGGTATGAAAAGAATGCAGAATTTTATAGGAAAAAATTTAGGAATGCTAAACTACTGTCAGGTGAAACCTATCACCAGTTCTCTGCACGAATAGAGACATACTTGGAGAAATGGACTTCTCTGGGGAAAACCCAAGATCTTAAGGAAATGGTCCTTATAGAGCAATTAAGAGAGTCCATGGCTCCAGACCTGAGAAAGTTTCTCATGGAACAAGGTGCAGAGAGGCTGGGTGAGTTGCTAAATGTTGCTGAAAGGTATCAAGCAGCTCAAGCAGAGGTAACAGGTAATAAAAAGAAACAAGTGGATAACTTTAGGGCACCACAGAACTTTAATAAATTTGATCCTAAGGATCAAAATAAAGGTAAGCACCAATTTGATAGGCCACGGTATGAAAATAAAAATAAATTCCCACAATTCGATGAAAGGAAATATGATGAAAGAAAATCTTTCAACCAAGGAAAAAGGTGGTGTAAAAATTGTAAGATGGACAATCATGACACTGACCGTTGCAGAAGGAAACCTGTGTATATGGCAACCCTTCAGGTCAGGTCGACCTCAAGACAGGAGGAGGATATTATGTTGGATACCACTCCAGAAGAGATGAGGAAGGCACAGGCTGGGGATAAAACACTCAAGCCTTGTTTCAGAAAATTGTCAACTTGTCATACAACTCCAGGCAAGGGAGATTTTTACATGAAAAACAAGTTGATGTATAGGAAGACTGGAGCTAGATCCAATAGTCACGGACAGCTGGTTCTTCCAAAAAGATATAGGACAGACTTAATAAGGAGCCTACATGTGAAACCAGATGGGGACCATGAGAAGATAGGTACCATCATTCAAAAGGTGGCTCACAATTATTATTGGCCCAAAGCAAGATGGGACATTGAGAATTTTGTAGAAAGGTGTAGCATAGCACATGAGGGAACACCCACAAGTGGGAACATGGATCAGGACCTGGACACGCCCCGGGCAAAATTAGGCCTGATAATAAAAAGAAAAATAGATTTGATAAAGTGGACCAAATGGAATGGGAAGCCCCTTTTCACGGACAAGCTTCACTTAACTGTTTTACAATGGCCACTATGCGGAGAGTGCAAAAAGATGTCTTACCCCAGGATAAGCCGAAAATCCCTCAATCGGACTTAAAAACAAACTGGAGGAAGAGGATGTAGAGAGGAAATCTCTCATCAAGAATTTTAAGTGGGGAGAAAGCCCCAAAAGAAAAATTGGTAGCGGTCGTTTTGTGAATGATAATTCTGGGAGGAAAAATCATCACTATAAAGCTTCGAGTGGAAGAGACCATACCGGTGCATGGACAAATAGGTCCACACAATTAAAGGTCCATATGTAGCTTTGTTAAGAACGTGGACTGATGAAAAGGCAGAGAAAACATTACATCTTCATACCAATATGTGAATGAGCTGACCACTCGGTTAAAAACTGGCTGGAAACTTGCCAATGAAAATTTGAAACAAGCCAGGAAGAAACATGCTGCCTATTATAACAGGAAGGCGAAAGACAGAAATTTGGCTGTGGGAGAGAAAGTACTGCTTCTTTTGCCCGGGGTCAGAATAAGTTACAAATTGGATGGCAGGGTCCATATACAGTTTTAGAGAAGGTGTCTAGAACAAATTATAAGATAGATAAGAAGGGGAAAGAAAAAATCTATCATGTGAATCTCCTGAAGAAATATTTGGAAAGAGAACATCAGGAAGAGACACACTTGTTGACCTTGTCCATCTCCATGGAGATGAAAAAGGAACCACTTTCATCATTTTACAAACCTATTGGAATATGATATAAACTAATAGACTCCACACCTGTCTGTATGAAACCATATTCGATTCCTTTTGCTAAGGAGAAAGCTTTGAAGGAAGAGATAGACTATCTATTGAAGGAAGGAATTATTTCGCACAGTGAGTCTTCGTATAGTTCCGGTGTTGTACTCTTAAGGAAGCCCTCTGGAGAACATAGACTCTGTATAGATTACAGGAGACTGAATGCTATTACAGAAGGACAGGTGGATCCATTGCCGGATACAAATCAGCTGTTTGCCAGACTAAATAAAGCTAAATATTTCTCAAAAGTGGATCTGAGTAAAGGATACTATCAGATTCCAGTAAAGCCTGAGGTTAGACCATACCTAGCTTTTAGTACCTCAGAAGGACACTATGAGTTTAATAGATTGCCATTTGGATTGAAGAATGCGCCTAGTGTCTTCTCTAGAATGATGAGAAAATTATTGGATCCTCTGAATAATCCCTGTATAACAAATTTTATGGATGATATCCTTATAGCAACAGAAACATTTGAGGAACACATTGACTCTCTGAACATGCTGTTTGATCGACTTAGGGAGGCAAATTTAACAGCCCGACCAACCAAATGTTGCGTTGGATGTAAAGAATTGGAATTTTTGGGACACACAGTTTATCAGGGAAACATGACCCCTGACCCAAAGAATTTAGAAAAACTACAGAAAGCCCCGAGACCACAAACCAAGAAGGACGTGAGATCCTTTGTCTCATTATGTGGTTTCTACCAGAAGTATATCAAAAACTTTAATTCCATATGTGCACCGTTAACTGAATTGACACGTAAAGGACATCCAGATCGCATTACATGGACACCACAATGTGAAAGATGCATTGGATGCGGAATTAAGCCCAGTGGCATATGCTAGCAGAAAGTTGAATAAAGCTGAAATCAACTACTCAACTAGCGAAAAAGAATGTCTTGCAGTAATATGGGCGATAAAGAAATTCAATATTTATCTATATGGGAAGGCATTTAAGTTGCAAACAGATCACAAACCTTTATCGTTTCTAGCACAGGCTAAGCATGAGAACTCCAGGTTACTCCGATGGTCTTTACTTTTGGCTCCATATAATTTTAGCATCGAGTATATATCTGGAAAAACCAATTTGGGAGCGGATTTTTTAAGCCGCCATCCGTGTGATGAGAATCACCGTAAACCCCAGAAATAATAATAAATTTCTCTATGTGTATATAGAATAAAGGACTGACATATAATGTCTGTTTTAAGAGGGGAGGTGTCGTGGAATATTCTAATCCACATATATAAATTATTAGGTAAATATGAAGCCTAACAAATAAAATTAATAAAGAAATGAGCAATGGTAAAATAACAGTGCTGTCACAAGGAATGTACTCGAAATTCCCCTTGTTTTCTGCTTCGTCTGCCAATTGTAACGCTTTCACGTTGATAGTAAAGGCTTACTGTATTATGACCCGCTTTCTTCAATGAAACGTGTGCTGTATTTCTTGGAAAAACATTGAGAGGCACCCTGCGTAATGACCTAAATTAATCCTAACATTAATTATAGTACGTTACCAAAACGAACGAACAGATAAGGATAGCGAGAAGGGAGAGGCAGAAAGCCGAACACTAAACACGCTTCGCGCGATACACAAATGCTGCCATCACGCGTGTAAGACTACAAGCACTAACTTTTTCGGACGGACAGTGATAAATTCACTACCCTTCCCAGAGTTAGGTTTTAAAATCATAAAAAACGCTTATTAGGAAAGATAACAATAGATGGGCTTACGGTTGAAAACATAACAGTACCCAGACAGCACATCTTCGAAACAGGAGGTAGAAAATACATATTTTGAACGCAGCCACGTAGCTCTTTTAAATCTGTATAATTGGGTTCCTTAGGGCTTGCTGACAAAGAATATGTAAAACGTTACGCAAATAGTCCAGGAATTAATAAATTATAACCAAAATAAAATATTGGGGATGCCTGACAGCATAAAATCATTTCTGCTCATAAGATTTTTTTTATAACGTGTTTGAAAAAAATTTACGTTACAGAAATAGCCTACCATGTAAACTCCAAATTGATTGGAGCGCAACAAATGAAAGCCTAACCACGATTGGTCGGACTATAAATACTATCTTTCGTTGTCAGGGGAGACGGGGAAGGGTAACATTTTTTCAAACACTTGTCGAAACGGGGCTCATTGGTCAGACTCGCTGATATACACACTTGGGAGCGTTAGTTCGAAACCACTTGTTTAAATAAGCTTGATAAAGCATCAGTGCGTTGAAGCCAGCTTATATTTTGCTAAATAAAAGCCTGGAAGATAAGCAGATGGGAATTTGTGCCAGTTTGTGCCAGAATTCATTGCTAATCAACGTATCTGTATTTATTCGTAAGAATTGTGGTAAGCTTGAACCATTCAATATCTTTTAATGAAAATTGAATGTGAATTGTTGATTTATGCCTGTATATATATGTGTAGTTCAGTGGCAAACGTGAGGTAAAGCCTATAATGCTCCAGCCTGAACAGAGGGTGTCGGAGAGAAGTAAAACGGCATGGAATGGCCAAACAGTACACTGACACCTGGATGATTGTCTAGAAAGAAATAATGCTGGAAGTGCAGAGGCGTAGTAACCATTAAGAAGGGTAATACTGGAATAAAGTATTTCAAATGAAGCTGACAGTTGGCCTAATGCTCTGAACTCAATGTTTGTGCTGTGTTGTGATCAGTGTAACAAGAGAGTTTAAGTTAGTTATGAAGTAGAAGGTACATCCTTCTTGATTTCAGGGACCGTGGTCTTGATGGTAGTGAGCAGCACCTGGTCAGAGCTTTGCTGAATCCTGAGTCGGACAGCATACTCCTTGGTCTTTTTAGCTATCAGTGAGGTGTCTCCTGAACCCAGAGGAGAATTCGAGCAGAGGAATCCTTTCCTGCCGCCATCACGCCAGATAAGCGAATTGGCCAGCTGAGCTCAACATTATGTCCCCTCATCTTGAAATGACTTTGTAAAAATAATATTAAGAGGGGAAATTAATTGTCTTAATATCAGGAACTGAGAACATCTCCAATACTAATTTCCTTAAGACAAACTATTGAAGTCATGATGACAACTACCAACAGAGCTTGAACAAAACAAAACCAGTATTACCTCATACTACTATTACACAACTGACACACATAGGATATTTTTAATAATATATGTCACTACCAGATTCATATTAATACATTCTGTACATAACTTGTAATTAACATTGATTGTGATTCCTGGTTCCTTTGTCTTTGAATCAGGACACACATATGCCTTTATGATAGAAATGAATACATATTGTTATTTGAAAAGTTACGAGTGTCTCCTGTAAGATATTCTCATAGAGTGTTATATGTATGTGAGTGTCACAGTGTTGTCAAGAGTAGTGGATTAAATTAAATTGTTTATCTGTCTGTTGTTGTGACTTACACTTCACCATACTCATACTCTAGACACATAACGTAGCATCACACTATTCCAGAATAATTCTGACTGAGATATAGAGATATGTGGTAGCAAGTAAGGTTATCTATAATACACTACTCTTAATAGATATAGATACCTTCACAGCTGATCTCAGTCAGTACACTAAGTCCCCTATAAATATTTATAACATCCCACTTCACCACAAGAACATATGAAAGGTTTTGAAATTATGAATGAAATGCATGAATATATGTCATAATAAACTAGAAAATGTGTACATATGTATTTCAAATGACTGGTTAATAGTAATTATCTTAAGATAGTCCCAGGAGAACTTATTTCTATATATGCTGTTGGGGTAATATCATCACTCCCTGTCTATGACTACCAAACATTGTCCATTCACTGATGGGAGTAATACAAGTTTTATTTCCCAAAATTTTTGTGGGTTCTAGTGATGGTAATATAGTTGGTGTGTTAGTTAGTAAATAAGTTGGTGAAGGTCCAGCAGGCCAGACGCTCACGTATCTTGACTGAGTAGTTCTGGTGCTGGAATCTGGTGGCCCCACCTCTCCGTGCTTGGGGGCAATATAAGGCTGCTCTGACAAAATACTAGACTGCACTGGTCCACACTTGTATTTATTAACACAGCATTTGACACCGCTTTGGTGCCAAACAGAAACTCACACTTCAGAATTATGAATAGAGAACACAGTTATATTATAGCAAAACTCAGCTGAGCTGCCATCTCTAGTATGGCGTCCCTCTAAATATTGCAATTAGCTTCTGGGAACTACACCACTGAAGAATTACTGTGTCGACTACTGGACAATTTATGTTGAATGGCAAAAATTCGCGTCTGTGCGCCGATAATATGATTATCTGTGGCCAATCACCGACTTCCCCCCTTTCAAACCTCCAACCAAAAGTCAATTCAGTCATACCTCAGTCAAGTATGTATTATTGTCTGTTGGTCCGTCTGTCTCTACTTGTTTTTTCATAAAAAAACACGCTTGGTTCTACATGCCTTTCTTCACGAATCGGTCTCTAGAGTTATTTTTAGCAACAATTTTCCACTATTTCTCCCTGTCTTTCATTCCAACTAGATTTTAGCACTTGAGTCTCAAGGCCGCAATTTTTGAAAATTAGTGACTTTTTTTTTACAGTGCAGTCGCTCGTCTGTTATGAACAACACAGTCTTTTGTCAATATCTTCATTATTATCTATCCGTCTGTATAAATGAAAGCATATTATTTCTCTGCTCAAGATGGGCTATCAGACTAGCTAGGTTTTATATTCCTAACATTATTATTAAGAAAAAGTTACTTTTTCAAGGTTAGTTGTTTTTTTTAAAATATGTTCGAGCATCTTCTGTAATGCGTTTGCCGCTGAATTCAAATAAAAGGACTCAGTATCGTAAAAGCGTCCAAGAAATGACTGTTGCGTATAATAGCTAAGGTCCCTTTTGTCCATTTCTTTACATTGTGTCAACTTGGGGACGTGAATTTTTTTCCTTTCCCCACCAATTGCGTCTTTTTAGCCTTGCTAGTTTCAAGCACGTGTTCAGTCATGTTTTTCTTTTTGATCTCTGTTCCCTCCCGTCTCCAAGGGTAAACGTTTTGTCTTCACGGCTAACAAGTTAGTTTCCATGGCGGGTAGTGAACCGCGGCATGGGCGATCATGTCTTCTAGTAGCTTACGCATTATTTTTTATCCCTACATTTTATCTTTGGAGATATTTTAACGTTGTATCACGGTTAAATTTATCACAGCTAGAGAGAGAGCGCCATACTGTCATATTTGCTAGAGAGAGAGCGCCATACTATCATATCGGCTGTCTTCTTCCTGGCCTGGTTCCAATCTTGTTCTGGGTCCTTGAGAGATTGTCTAATGTTGTCCTCCCAGCGGATTCTGGGTCGTCCTGGAGGTCTGGATCCCTGTGTGGCAGAGGATATTATGAAAATAGATTTCATACATCTACATTTTTCTTAAACCTGTCTTTCACCGGCTTCCTTATGAGCCATGCACGGTTTGTTAACGTAAAACCTTCCTACACTCAGATATCTGTCTCTTTCTTAAATTAGCACGCCTATTTTCTTTTCTTTTCTCTATTTGCCTTAGGAATGTTTACCAACAGACCTATTTGTTAAACGCTGACCCCTTCACTTCTCTATATATGTCAAACTCTTAATTTGGCCACGTACATTTTCTTTTCTCTATGTCGTATAAACTACGAGGAATGTTTGCAATCAGACAGGTAAACGGAACGCGTAGAGAGGGGACGGGATGGTGGATTTGTAGAGAAGGGGGAGATAAGCTAAATGAAGAAAAACCAAGGGGGCGATAAGTTGAAACGTAATTTTCGGTAGACATTGGTCAGGGGGACTTAATCTGAAACCAAGGGCAGATAATCACAGTTAATCCCATTGAATCCGTTCGTTTGGAAGGTAATTAAACACGGTGAGAATCGCCAGATCAAAGGACGGGTTTCGCTCGATTGCCAGAGTCTGCAAGCGGTAAAAGTGAATTTTTCCTCTGATTCGCAGATTGACCGAAGAAAAGCCCGAAATCTGAGCGAAGGCGTTAAAAGTAACAAGTCTGAGCGAAGTTCTGCAAAGTTAATTTATATTCTCCAGCTTTTAAAATCCATTATTCAGTACCCACAGATTTTTCCAGAACCTACTAGCTTCGATTTTCTAGACCATTGTTATAATGCATTTCTTAGTATTTTCGATTTGGAGTAGTTCAATTTCTGTGTTTGCGGTAAATATTATAATAGAAGTTGAGTGATTTAATTGTTAAGTCCGTCATTTTATTTAACTAAGATCTTTCTGTGTAGAGTGATTTAATGGCTAAGTCCATCATTTTATTTCACTAGGATTTTTTTCTTTTTTGTGCTAATTGCCTAGCAAATTAAAATGAGTTATAGCTAAATTGTCCCGGCTGGAGCGTCGATTTAAATAATTGCTATTTAACCTGTAAGGGATATTTTAATCAACCAGTGAATGCATTGTTCATTATGAATATTGACGAAATATATATTTATTTCTAATTCATGATGATTAATTTTATAAATGACTAGAATTTATTTCACGGGGACTTTTATTAAACCATAAAATATGAGATACACTTGTGGCTTTCAATTAAAGTTAAACAGCAGAAGTGGATAAATAATATTATATTTTTCGTGGGTTAGAATAGGATTGAGAATACTATGATGGTTAAGTAGTATGCATTTTTGCTTCCTATACACAGTACTGGGTCAAACCCAAAACCTACCAGCGGTCTAAGCCCACGGCTTCCATATAAATCTGAGAATAACCATATAAAGAACATTTTTTACTTAGTATCTGGGTCTTCAAGGTAAATCTGTCTGGATTTGTGTTTACACCCAGAAAGAGACAGAGTACCAACCCAAAGAACATTAAAAGTGACTTTGTAACTGGGCCTATAGATTTAGATTTCTTTTTCCCAATTTCATTTACATTCAGCCCGTTGTGGCGACATAACCAACATTAACATTTCCCGACGTTTGACCATTTGTGGTGTGACAAGGAATTTTTATACTGAGAGAAGTTACCGACCTAACATTTCTATGTACTGGAAATCTCAAGCTACTGACACTGTGAGCACTGTAAAATTTCTTACCTGGACTAATTAATGTGACATAAACAGAAATCCTAAATAAAAGTAACAAAGTAAACGTTCCCCGGAGAAGTGGATTTAATCTGTCTTTGAGGAGCTGGGGTTTTCTTTGCCAAAAAATAACACTGGATTTGCTGTGTGCGTGTGTCCTAAAGTTTGTTCCAGAAGTTGCAAATCAAGTATTAGGTAATGAACGTGGCCACGGTTGTATGGAAAGAAAGAAAGCAGGAATGAGTAACTCGTTTATTGTATAATTCATGTACTCACTTTGTATATTTTTTACTGTGTTTTGCTAATACTGTTCAATTTCAGAATAAAATAACGTAGAAACTCTGTTCTTTACAGTATAGTCAAAAGTCTATACCATAGTGCTAATCTTTTGACCTTTTGGGGGTTAATTAACTTCTCTTTGTGGGATCTTGTATCAACAGGGGGAGATAGTACTTATGGGTCTATTTCTGTATTAATTCTGTACCCCTATGATTTTTCTTTATATTCGATATATGATAATATATATGTTGTGAAGTTTTTTTCTTTATGGTAAATAAAATTTACATAAACTGTATTTTCTGTGTTGGTCAGCTCGTCCCAACATCCACATTCCATTAGTATAGTTTTCATGTTTGTGCGTCTATCTGTCGTTACTTATCTGTGTGTGTGTATGTGAGTGGTGGATATATATATATATATATATATATATATATATATATATATATATATATATATATATATATATATATATATATATATATATATATATATATATATATATTAATATTAATATATAGATAGGGAACTGTCGGAACAACAATATTTTTTAGTCGTAACCGATAGGCTGCGCTAGAGAAGTTTTCTCAAATCCAGGGACAGACTTTACCTTTTCACCAACTCACTAGTGAAATCTATCTGTTTACCTTATCTCGCGCTGAGTCATCACCTTTGTCAGTTCTATTCAGAAGGGACCTAACATTGTTCTTAATCACCTATCGAATCTACGACACTTTGGCTCTTATTTTCCTATACTGTACTTGTGGTAGCCGATCTTCTTCCATTCTGCAGACATGGCCAACCATCTTTGTTGGGACCGTTCTACTTTGGTCTGCAGGGGTTGGGTTTTGAGGCCTTACCATATCATCTGGTTACAGATCATGTCCCTTCTTGTTACTTCAAACACTTTCCTCAGATACCTCATTTCTGAGGTTTGGAGCTGGACTGTGTGAGTTGTAGTCATTGCCAATGACTCGCATCGATAAATCAAGACAGGAACAGAGGTGGAGCGGTATACAGCCATCTTCGTCTTCTTGAAAACATTTTTTTTGGGTGCTAAGTAATCTTCTTTTTATGTCATGAAAAGTCTCCCAGCTGCTGCTCTCTTCGGGTAAGAAAATCTTCTTTGATACCTCCCTTCAAGTCTATGACAGTTTCAAGGTATTTAATTAAAGTGGTTGACCTGTTCCAGGACCTGTTCTCCAAGCATAATGTGATGTTTTATTTCCTCTCGTGATATCACCATGGTTTTTGTTTTCATACATCTCTTGTTGGGAACAAGTATTATGAGTACCGGTGGCACTATATTGTTGATTATATCTGTATAGCCTTAAAACTGCTAAGATAATGTCTCTTATGTTGCACTGTCATTCATCCAAATGACTTTCCCCCACAAGCAACACGTGTTAATGATCCAATCGTTGTGCAAATTTTTAAGGTCGTCAGCCACAATGGTCATTCAAAGAAATCACAAAACTTACACACATATTTGTGGGTGAGTGTGCGTGGATATGATGGAGTGGCTGTTTTGGTTGCACGCCACTGAAATTGTTGTGACATGTGAGTTTAGGGTCAAATGTCACATATTAGTTCTAATTTTGTAATCTTGTCAAATTTCTTATTAGTATTAGAAAGTATTGTGAGTTAGTGAAGATTTTGAATTATACTCTGGAGTGAAGGTCGTTTGCGTGGACCTGTGGAAAACATATAGGAGATTGAAGACAGTTTGGGCGATCGAGAGGGATACATAGATTTGAGAGCGCACAGTTATCTGAATTAGCCTGTTAAGTTATGTTACTCAAAGCAGATTCTGATTCATGATTGTGTCCTGAGTGCAAGATGTTTGCCGTACTACTGGAATAGTGAAAACGTTCTCACCTACGGTCTGTCTAATTCATGTCAGCGTAGTTCAGAAGCCATTATGTCATGATTATTGTGGGATGTTTCCTGAAATCAATTGAAGACTCCAATGGAAAAACCAGACATGTTACATTTATTATAAAAACAGAGTTACTGACTTCATCACATTAAGCATACTCCAAAGAATGTTACGTAACTAAAATGAAATTTGAAAACAGATTCCTCTCCAAGAAAATAAGGCAAAAAACAAAACAAAAAACATGTCATCCTTCTTTAAGTCATAACGTTTCAAATTTTGTGTGTGTGTGACATGTCTGGTTTTTCCAATGGAGTCTTCACTTGTTATAAGATGTTGTTGTTGGTGTTCCGATCCCCAGCCAGGGATTCACTCTTTTACCCTTGCGACAATTTGGAGTTGCCGTTTTGGGCTTTCTTGCAACCCCAGAGATTTTCCCCAACAGCGGGCGCAGCTGGCCGAGGTCACACACGACGCATTAATTGGCGTAAGTGCAGTGCCACGAGAAGGATGGGCCTCTACCTTACTCATCCTGAACCTAATCCTAATCCTAACCCTAACGACGTGGGCAACATAGTGGGCAATGTATTTCTTAGAACGTTCGTCCAAGTGTTGTAGAGTGAATGACCTCCCTTTCCGCGGAGAGATATCGGTGTACAAATAAAAATAAAGTATCCAATTTATTCTACCTAATTAAAGCCTTTAATAACCATTTTATTATGTTGTTTCTATTTTATTACGGCTGTGTGTGCTTGTACTTGAATATACAGTGACAATTAATAATTCTTGTACTTGAATATACAGTGACAATTAATAATTCGGACACATTTCACAACGTTAGGTCGAACGAATGAGCATTGATACACACTACTAATAATTTGTTTTGTTGAGAGAGCACAAAGCTAGAGTGAGAGCACAAAGCTAGAGTGAACAAGATGTTTTTATGTCTCATACTATCTAGAGGAATTTAAAATTCAAATTAAAGGTGGAAAGTTAAACGACAGTATGGGACAAGATATTGTTTGTCTCACTTATGTTCATGAAGGCAAGTTGTTTCGTCTTTCTAAAAAATATGCTTGTGACGATTTCACACTTATGGCTCAGAAGGGTTCGTTATTTATTCCTTTGGGCCCACATGGCGCACGATACGTCCACTGCGGCTGGCCTCTTGCAGGAAAGACTTCCCACAAGCATTCATCTGCCGGTTTTTGTCTAGACAATTTATTTTTACAAGATGATGTTGCTAGCCCGAAGCGCAAACTCATATTAGTTTCCTCTTACGACATACTAAAGTTTTGTCTGTGGAACCGAATCACTCAGCCTTGTGCCAGAAAACTACCCATGTGCTAGACATGCAACCCTTCCACATTCCTCCACACTAAATTGTATTGTCAACTTAGTCTTATTTGTACACATTAAAGGGAAGTCACTCTTGATAACGGGACGAACTATGACGCTACATGTAATGTTTACACGCGAACACGCGTGACACTTTCTTCATTTCAGCCATGTGGTATACTTCGTGCCCTTGGACTAACATGATGTCACGGCAAAGAACTCATCTTTGCATCGTGACAGCGTCCATTTCTGGGGAAAAGACCTTGCCGAATTTCTGTAGCTAAATATATCAGCTCTTATTGACATATTACAGTTGCGTTTGATTATTATGAAATACTGCAGTTCTCACTGTTTGGAAACGCCCACTTCTGATAATCTTGGAGCCCGTGTAAATATCTTGACCCTATTACTCTTGGTCCTTATGTGAATGTAATAGACTATAAACTAATTCAATCAGCAGCTTAGCTTGCTATGTAAAGAGCTTCTCTCTTGCAAGATTGTTTAGATAAACCTGGGGTTGGTGTTTGATGAAGACAAGTCCCTTGGAGGTTTAAGCAGACTGGTAAACTGTGAAATGCAACTTAATTTAGAAACAGTCCTTCATTAAGAAAAATTGTGCAGCCTCAATTTATTTTCTGAGTTAGGACCATGAATGCAAATGTCATAAACTGCGCATGCTCTACATAAAACACAAGAATTATTTCAAATACAATATTACACCTCATACATTAATGATAACGAATAATTAGCTTTATGTAAGAGCACACGAATACTGTACAAAGTTCAAATTCGTGGATGATTTCCTACATAGAAAAAATTTCTTAGGATTATATTTTACTAATTTTCAGTGCGTCAGCTACTGAACATGGTTTTGTTTTGTGTGTGTGTTCATCCAGCTTAGAGAGACTGTCACTTACTTGAAGTCACCTACATCAAACACCACGAGGTTATGACAACACATGTGTTATTTATTTGGAATATTCAGCAGATTTTGTTGAAGCAGCAACCGTAAGGTGATATCTGCATCTACGTCAGATGAGGCCATTATTGTAGATACTGGTGTTAATTTTATGTTTGTGACACGTCAGGTAGAGTATTTGCTAATGGTCACCGAGAATCCACCAGTTGGTTTCATGTGCATCCTTGAAGCAAAATTGAGACACAAGTGTACAAACGCCGCAAGTGCTAACTTGTTCAACACCTTCTAAGTCATATACCAAAACGTAAATTACAGTCTGCTGTTTAAAGTCAAACAGCCTATTATTTGACACACAGCATAGACTTTGCTTTTTTTAGCCATTCCGCGTTTTAACTTCACCTACAACATACACGTTTGCTGTTCTAGCCAATAATGGAAGAACGTCACATACTGTATATATTTTTCTGTTCTAGCCAATCAGGTAAAAGTCACATATTTTCACATAGTGTGGCTATTTCAGCCAATAACGTTGTAACTTCACATTCATTCTACAGTTCTGTTTTTTTAAGACAAGTTTTAATGTCACATGCCGTTTGCAAAATTATGTCCTGGTCAAACGTTACTACTTCACAACATCCTGCAGTTTTATGTTCTGTAACAGTCAGTTATTAACTTAGCAACATCCTTTAGCTTTCTATCTTGGTCAGTCATCTATTAACGTCACATCGCTTTTTTTTAAAATCATCGTTAATCAACTATTAACTCTAGAACATACTTCAGTTTTCCTTTCTAATTAGTCATCTATTAACTTCACATCCTTCCAGAAGCTTTCCGGCCTAAATTAGTTCGTTATCTGTTAACTTCACAACATCCTGCAGTTATTGTCCTAAAAACGTTATGTTTAACTCCAAAACATCTAATTTTCTGCACTAAGTCAGCTATTTGAAGTATAACATGAAAATAGCCTACATTTTTGCCCGTTTTGGACTGTTACCATGAACCACTATGTAAACTTTAAGGCAGCATATAATTTTCTATCCTGAGCAGTCACTATTTAATTTCAAAACGTCTACAGTTTTCTGTCCTGGTCAGTGAGCTACTAACTTCATATACAATCAACATATTAATGTCAGTGAGATACTAACTTCATATACAATCAACATATTAATGTCACATGCAGTCTACAACTGGATGATCCAGTAACAAGATTTGATCTGCAAGATATTGATCGGACTATGTCTGCTATAAAAATAGATCAAATACACAGGCAAGAAAAAATCCTTAGTTTTCACATATCTTGCACTCCAGCAATCGACTTCCCAGAATTGTCTTTTCACAAATCACGTCTTAAACCTCCCTCCACAAAACCGGGATGAATTTATTACATTAATTGTCACACAAGGTTTCAACAACGTAGACAGACCGGTTTTAATCGTAAGCCAATGAAAAAAAAACGTCTTGCTGAGTCGCTAAGAGAAGAGAAAATAGCAGTCATATGTCCAGGGATTAATCTTCTGTATTTGAGCCATCCATAGGATAAGAATAATTGGCAATGATCTCGTGAATCCATTTCACGTAAAGAGGAAGCTTGGTGTACACACCAGGTGTATTGGGTTGTCCGCATACCACACCCCACGAAACTATTCCACCTTGGTACCAGTGATCAGTAGTGTTCTCCTGTCGACAAACCAGGGGGCCACCGCTGTCTCCCTGTGAATGTAGTAAAAGAAGATACACGTTTAAAGTATTTATTTAATGATTCATGACAAGCTACTACTAGCTTATTGGTAGACAGACAAACGCTTGCAAAAGAGCGACGAGTTCAGCTACCCAACAACAACAACAGCAACAACAGCAACAACAACAACAATATGCTACAACAACTGCTGGATTGTAGCTCCATAACACAGCGTTGGCCCGCTTAAAAGTTTTCCCAATGGTATATCATTTATGCGTTTTAAGCTGGGAATTGCTGAATATGACAGACTATAGTGCGTTTCAAAAAGATCGGTCGATGATTGACTTCAAATATCTCCATATTCCTTGCACTGATAAACATGATTTTTTGCATGTGGTCTTATATTTTCAATGTCCCAAAGTTTTTATAAAATTCATTGTTGCAGGTAGTGTTCTTTTCTTGCAACGGCTAATTCCTTTGATCTTTTTTAACGAAGTAATTATTTTGACCTGGAAGAAAATAATTTACCGTAAATGAAGGAAGTTGCATATTTTCGGCATAGGCATATGTACAATTCGAATGTTAGTTAGAGGGGTTTGTTAACTGATTACTACGTGAGGTCCTTTTTTTTTATTTCTTCGAAAGATATTTTGAGAGAAATTAATAACGCCTATTCGTTGTAAATGTTACTTTTTTTATACTAAAACGTGAATGGATGCATGAAGAGGTGAAAGTACTGTGTATATTAAAAATAGTACGTGAAATCGCGGGAGATAAAAAGGAAATGAATTGGTTTACATCTACACATAGATTGAGAGGAGAAAACAAAAAGTATTTACACATTTATTCTGATCAACGAGTCTAACATATTGATTACTATTCTCGACTGAACGAACGACAGTCCATCTTTTTTCCAATAGTCATTTTCTCTTTTAAGACATAGTCTTCACATTTACACCAATAATCTTTGTCTATCTGCGAGAGGGCGGCATAATGTTTAGTTCTTTCATATTGCATAGTTTGAAAAGTTTTATTTTCAGCTGCCACCTGTCCTTTAACTTTTGCCCAAACCGAGTTCAATTGGGTTAAATGTGAATGATAAGTGGCAGGATCCTCAAACACATATGACCAATGCTGTTGAATCAACTTGTCTGTATGGAATATCTTGGTCTTTTGTGATTTTCTTAACAAGGGACAGTAATCAGTTTCAAAATCCCTCGTTAAATGGAATGTCTTCTTTCTGAGCCAAATCTTTATAGCATCTTTTGTACTCGAAGATGTCGGATTTTGTCTTCTTCTTCTGCCACAGCGTTGTGTATTATACAGAATGCGTTGTCCATTATCATCCACAGGGTTACGGTCTGTCTAGGAGCGGAAGAAGAGGTATTTTTCAATCCACTCTCTAAATATGTTACCGTTCATCTCGGTATGATAGTCCCGGTTGTCCGTATAATTGGAAGTGAAAATAAGTTCAGCATTTTTCACTAGCCCATTATGTCTGCTGCCTGCATGTGCCATTATCAGACGTTGTCCTTTTCCACTGGGTACACATCTTTTAATCGTTCCATCTGATAACTGCCATTCCTTTTTCACTTGTGTGGTGAGCATTGATTCAAGTTTCATCCACATACACAATATCATAATCTTGATTACGCATTTCCCGTATTTGACGTAAATATTTACTTCTCATAGATACTAAGTGCGGCTTCTCGCAGATGACGTTTCTTCCACTAGAGTACTTCCTAAACGTAAAGCCAACAGTTCTCCATAATGTTGATTTCGACACATCAATGTCATTGTGTGTTCTCAGCCGTATTTTGAGTTTCCTTAGTGTCACAGTTTCTTTGGAATTGAACATTCTACACGTCTATCTTCTAATCACTTCCCTGTCAAGACTATCTACTTCTTTCTTTCTTCCTTGAGTCCCTGGTATTGCATTGATTGAACTGAAAATTCCATTAGCTTGATAATTGATGATGAATGATGAGCGTTTACTTAAAAAAAAAAAACCCAAAGCATGTAATAGTTCTCTTTTGCAGATTTGAGAGACTCCGATACGGTTACCACGCTTAGCTTCTCTGCAGAAAATATTTTATACATCTTCACTGCCATTGTATGCAGTGTAAGGAACTTGACTTTCATACCCATTGTATTACAGACCTAGAATACCGCAAGATACGCTTATGCACTGAAATACACAATCAGTAGAATAGTAACTGAACACACCGGAAGGGTCAATGTAATGTTCAAAACAGTGCGGTAGTGAGCTGAAACACTTAGAAAATCACGTGACATGCGTTCAAGATGTTAAATCGAAATAGCTCACAAATATGAAGGGGGTAAGCCCTTTAAAATTACGGTTGGACTAGGAGGTAGTCGATTTTGTATACTTTAAATAAAGAAAATTTAAAACCATAAGTTTGTTAACGAGGAAAAAAATGTCCCCCACGGGACATAGCGATCATTAGGTCATATGCAAAGTTGCAACAATTACGATCAAGTGGTTGCAGAGATATTGAATATTAAACAGCGGCAAACATTGTGAAACGCACTATAATAAACATATTATTCTTAGGAGTAAATATTCTAGGCTTCTTACTTAGGGAAACATCTGACACAAGAAATTTTTAAAAAAATCAAAGCAAGCTCTGCTATATTGTTTGGGAACAAGATGTGGAACACAGTACAACATTTGATTGACATGGAGTTAACTGGTCGAGCTAAGACAATCTGATGTAGTATTGTACTATGACGTGACAGAAATAGAAATACAAGTTACGCAATCGTACCTGACAAGCGTCATGCGCGTGTGCACCCCCAGCACAAAACATATTGGATGTCAGTTTGTAAGGAATCTCCCTGTCATTCTTATTCACCGCCTGTTTGCAAGCCTCCCACGATGTAATGTCCACAGGAACTTGTCTCAAGGCGGGTTCATATACCAGATCTGGAGATACATGAAATTTGTTCCAGTACAACAGTGCAATACAATTCATCTTTACTGCTACTGTACATCTTGTACTAATCTTTTCTCCCATTTGTCAAACACATGAACACAGAGACTTAGTGCCGTTAACTACAAATGAGCAGGTTTTGTTAGAAATTAGTTTATCAAAGTCACGCTTAACATACATAATTTGTCATATTTTAACTACTTTTGTACCAATAAAGTCAATATATGACATAATATTATGAATAATGAGCAAAAAAGTCGCAGAGTTCTGTTGTTAAAGAAAAAAAAAATATAAACATTACTAGTAGTACATGTGGCGAATATTTCGCCAAAAGTGTTTTAGAGAGGAAGCGAAGATCACTACCAAAGTAATTACAAAGACCTACTGCACCACCACCACCATCATTATCATCGTCGTCGTCATCACCACCATCATCATCACCACATGATTTATAACACCAACTCTGACTGCCACCAGGTAGTCATCCTCACAGATGCACTGTCTGTCCTGCAAGCTCTCAAGGGTGGTAAACTCCCGCATCTGAGAAATGAACTAAACAAGGTAGCTGCCAAAAAGAGAACCATACTTCAGTGGTACCATCTCATTGTGGTGTACCCGGAAATGAAAAGGCAGATAAACTTGCAAAAAAGGGAGGAGAATGTGAACAAGAAGATAATGAAGTCACATACTTTGAGAAAAAGAGAGCTATCCAGTCTATCAGAAGAGAACAGAACCAACCCAAAGACGACTATCACACTCTCGACCGGCAGGGACAGATAACTATTTTTCGCCTCAGGACAGGGCATAACAAACTGAATAAACACATGCACAAGCTACGATTGTCTGCTTCACCACTGTGCACATGTGGATTAAACGAACAAACTGCTGAGCATGTTCTATAGTATTGTCCTCTGTATGACCAGTTAAGAAAGACATACTGGCCTAATGACTCATCACTAAACTCAAATCTATATGGAGCTAAAGAGGAACTTCAAACAACAGTCGAATTCATCATGAGAACTCGTCTGACGGTGTAAACATCAAAGATGCGATCGCAAGAAGAAGAAGAAGATCATCACCACCACCACTATCATCATTATCACCAGGTGCAATCTTCACATCGAAAGTTGGCTGCAACGGATCCCTAACGTCTGTTTGTCTCTTGTATTGATGGTGCACTCTGATAGACTCTTTCCTGTCCATCTCTTGATGCTATCTTCCCACTTATTGCGCTGTCTTCCTCTTGCATGTTTACCTTCAACTCTTCCTTCTGTTGTGGTCTTCAGCAAGAATTTTTCTTGACGTTTATGTTTTTGGTCAGCTATTGCCGTGAAGGGTAGTGGGGAGATTATGTTTTTGGTCAGCTATTGCCGTGAAGCGTAGTGGGGGAGATTATGTTTTTGGTCAGCTATTGCCGTGAAGCGTAGTGGGGAGATGAAGTTTGCGTTCTTGAGCCAAGTGTGTCGCACTGGCTGCTGTGAGCCCGTGTTCTTGAAGAATGTTTATTCATCTACGTCTTTGTCTCCCCATTAGCTCTGAAACCAGATCTTCTACTGTTGTAGGCGCATGAAGGTAATTTATCCGGCTCCATTCTCATAAGATGGTCAAACCTCTACATTTTCTGTTTCTCAATATACTTGATACCAACGGGCTGATCACCCGTTTGCCAGTCACTTCGATTACGGAAACAACAGCAAATGGATTGATTTGCCGTTGCCCTAAAGACGGCAATAGGCGTGATGGGAAACAATGGCAAAGAAAACCTATCTGCTGTTGCCCTAAGACGCCACTAGGCGTAATGGCCACTGACTGCTTTGACGGTCGGTGGCTAAGGACGGAAGAAGAAGAAGAAGAAGAATATACTTGATGCAGAATACACAAAATGCTGATAATTTATTACATCCTGTATTAAGTTGCAGGATGTAGTTCCTACAATGTCATCATTTTTCATGCAGTCTCTCCTGGTAACATTAATGGCTTTATTTAAGCGTCTCATCTCACAGGATGCTTTATTCATCTCTTGTACTTTGGTCAGGGACCATGTTTGATGCTCACAGCAAAAAAGTGGAAAGAATATCAGCTGTCGTTTAGTTTCAATACTGAAATTCTAATATTTACAGTTAAGTAGTGGTGACAGTTGGTAAGTCGCTGCACTGGCATTTTGACATATTGTTTCATTTCTCTGTCAAGTCTTCCATTTACTGTGAAAAGGTTTCCTAAGTATTTGAACTCAGGAATCTTCTTAAGCTTGATGTTGTTGACATGTATGTTGAGTGGGTCTTGTGATCTATTAATCTTCATAGTTTCTGTCTTTGATGTGTTGGTATTTGTGGCAGAGAGATTTATGATTAATAAATTTCAGATATCTATTCTTTATTCTACACTTGTCTTTTCCTTTAATTCCGCTCTTTTACCGTTCTTTCGCTCTTTTACCTTTCTTTTTGCAAACGCTAGATTGTTAGCAATTCGTACCGTTGTCATTTTCCTTTCTAATAGTTAGCAACGCATTTTATTGCTGTTAGCTAAGGTTCTTTGATGAGACCGAATCGTGTTAATTAGTTCTAGACAGGGATAAGAAGTAGACGATCGTCTATCACTTTTCTCAAATCTGCTCGCCTATAAGTTAATTATTCACGATGCAAGATTTGAGATGAAAGACGAGCGTGCGGGTATTTCTTTTATGACCAGAGTCTTCTGGCGATAATATGTGTAGATTTTATTTCACCTAGATCGTAATAGAGACCCGGTCGACATGGGTGCGAAGAAATTCGTTTCATTTGGTAGAATGAACAAGGAAATATGTAAATCTGGACGTAGGTGTTACACCTGGCAAATGAGTCGGGTTTTCGGGTTTTAAATGTAATATTTTCCTTTAATTTCAGAGATATATACTCTAGAAATCTAACTTTATTCATTCAGTTCTGCCACAGCTTTAGAGAGACATCTAGCTCGTAGTTCTAGAACACATTATATAAAGTGAAGTTCTTAGTTTCTCGTTAGAGACATCTAGCTGAGTTCTAGAATACATTATATAAAGAGACGTTCTTTAGTTTCTCGTGGAGATAATCTCAAGAGTTTGTGTGAAGGTAAAATAATATATTGATAGTATTTGTGAGTGATTTAAGTGGTAAATCACCTATTATATTTTCACTAGATTTATGTGCAGAGTGATTAAATGATAAGTCAGTTATATTCTTTACGTTTTCGGCGTTACAGTGGATAGCAAAATAAATTATAATTTCTAGCTAAATTTCTTACAGCTATTAATAAATTTAATTAAATTGCTAGCAACCAGTCCGAGAATATTTTTAACTAACTAGTAAACGCACTGATTCATCATTGAGTATTGACGAAATATATTTATACGTATTTCTAATTCATGATGATTGATTTTTTCCAATGACTAGAATTTATTTCACGGAAGTTTAAACGATGAGACAAGCGCTCAGCTTATAGTCTCTAACTTAAAGTTAATAACCGAAGTGAATATTATATTTTTCGCGAGGGTAGGATATGATGTGTGTATAATATTATGGTTAAGTATTTTGTACTTTTCTCTTCCTTATACAGCTGTCGTGGTCGACGTAAAGAGAAGATATGAGATTATCAAAAGCCAGGAAAGAACAGAGACCGGTGATGTTGACCAGAGATTCAACACCATCTCAACAATATACAAGGAAAGCAGCAAGTCATGCTTGGGATTCCAGGAAAGAAAGAGCCAAGACTGGATAACACCAGATACGCTAAACACCATAGCGAAGAGAAAGGAAATGAAAAGAAAGAAAACAGAAGCTAAGTCTTCCAGATTAAAGGCAATATATAGTGAACAGTACAGTCAGCTGGACAAGGAAGTTAAACGTCAAACCCGTGCTAACAAAAGGACATTTCTGGATGACCTTGCAAGACAGGCAGAAGAGGCAGCACTGAGAAACGAACAAAGCACAGTATACAAAATAACTAAAATCATCAGTGGAAAACGAGGTGCAAACAATATTACATTAGTAAGAGATAAGCAAGGAAATCTCATCACAAAAGTAGAGGGACAGAAAACAAGATGGGCAGAGCATTTCAGAGAAACTCTGAATAAGAAACCACCAGAGACATAATTGAATGTTCCTGAGGCTGAAAATGATCTAGATGTTAATACAGACATCCCACAAAAAGAAGAAATCATCACAGCAATCAAAGGGTTAAAGAATGGAAAAGCTCCTGGTCATGATAACTTAAATGCAGAGCTATTTAAGACAGACCCAGAGCTAGCAGCAGAACTATTAGAACCAATATTTGCACAAGTCTGGAAAACAGGGACAACACCAACAGAGTGGAGAAAAGGAATAATTGTCAAATTGCCCAAGAAGGGAGATCTTGCAGACTGCAATAATTGGAGAGGAATCACTCTTCTCTCAGTTCCCAGCAAAATACTAGGCAGGATAATTATACAGAGAATCTCAAAAGCAGTAGACCACAAACTGAGGAAAGAACAAGCAGGATTTAGAAAGAACAGAAGATGTGTAGATCATATATTTACCCTCAGGAACATTATAGAGCAGTGCTCAGAATGGCAAAGACAGTTGTACATTAATTTCGTTGATTTTGAAAAGGCTTTTGACAGTATACAGAGGGACAGTTTATGGAAAATACTGAGGGCTTATGGAATTCCAAGCTGCATAGTGTAAATCATAAAAAGCCTTTATGCCAACTTTACGTGCAGCATTGGGCAGAGCAACCTAACCTTTGAAGTGAAGACAGGAGTACGACAGGGATGCCCCTTATCAACCACTCTATTTTTAACAGTCATAGACTGGGTGATGCGCCAGACAACAGAGGGCAATCCAAGAGGAATAAGATGGACTACATTGGAAGATCTGGAATATGCAGATGACATTGCACTGCTAGCACATTCACATCAACACATCCAGGAAAAAACGGATAGACTTAATAAGTATAGCCAGTAGGTGGGCTTGAACATCAACCTAAAGAAGACAGAGGTCATGACGCTCAATGTGAGCAACCCTGAGCCCATATCAGTAAGGAATCAGCAACTGGAACAGACAGATGCCTTCACATACCTAGGATGCATAGTAACACCAGACGGCGGAGCAAGCAAAGACATCAACAACAGAATGAACAAAGCAAGAACAGCCTTTTTTAATCTAAACAACATCTGGAAGTCCTCTCAGTACAGCACAGGCACAAAATTAGGATTATATCAGAGCTGTGTGCTTTCTGTGCTTCTCTATGGCGTGGAGAGCTGGAGAGTTACAGAGAAGGAAATGTCGAAATTGTCCTCTTTTCACACAACATGTCTAAGAAAAATTCTCCGAATCTTTTGGCCGAATATCATCACCAACCAAGATCTGCTTACTCGGAGCAAGCAAGAGGACATGCACACCATCATAGCTGGCAGACGCTGGAGCTGGGTTGGTAATGTCCTCAGAAGAGACCCCGATGCCATCACAACAACAGCTATGCTATGGACCCCTGAAGGAAAACGAAAGAGAGGCCGACCAAAAACTACTTGGCGGAGGACTGTGGAGGCTGAGATGCAAAGAATGAACCAGAGTTGGGGCACTGTACGAAGGATGGCCGCCGACCGAGCAAAGTGGAACCAATTTGTTGTTGCCCTACAAGATGCCACTGACTGCTTTGATGGTCGGTGGCTAAGGATCAAAGAAGAAGAAGATACAGTATTTAGGTCAGCCCAACCTCTACCAGCAGTTTATCAATATATGAGAATAAAACACAGAAGAAACATTTTAGGTCTTTAAATACGTGGGGTTACAAGTTACCAACTGTCTGGCATTGCGTTTGCATCCAGAAAGAAACAGGGTACCCATTTTCACGAACTTTAAGACTAAATGCAATAGCTGGGCCTATCGAGCCAGATATATTTTCTTCCCTAAATCTCATGTACATTCAGCCCCTGTGGCGAGAAAAATTACAAATTAGAAGTTTTTCCGACGATTTTTTTTGGATCAAGTTGTGGTGTGACAATCCATTGTTTATGCTGAGTAAAGTACCAACCTGCCATTTCCTAAAGTACTGGAAACCTCAAAATTCTGACACTGTGAGCTTTGTGGCATCTCTTACGAGAACTGATTTTTTCCTAGTGACATAAGCAGTAATCCAAATAATAATAATAACCAAGGGGACGCTCTCCGGAACAGTGGATTTGATTCTGTCTTTTGAGGAGCTGGGGTTCTCTTGGCAAAAAATAACGGGCGCTGCTGTATGTGTGTATGTCCCAAAGAGTGTTCCAGATAGGGAAAAATCCAGTCTGTAAGTAGCAAGATTGTCAGTGGCCACTGTTGTATGAATAGAATGAGAGCAGGAATGAGTGACTCTTTTATTGTATAACAAATTTCACACACTTTGTATTTTTTATATGCTAGTCGTGTATCAAATTTGTTTTCTCCTCTTAGAATAGATTAATATATCAACTCTGTTCTTAACTGTAGCGGGAAATCCTAGACCATAGTATATATATCTGTGACTCTTTGGGGCTATCACTTTTCTTCTAACAGGATCGTGGGCTAAACAGAGGGGGGGAAGGATTAAACCTATGAGTCTAATATTCTGTTAGTAATTCTTTAACCTATGTGTATTTTTGTATTGACTTGATAGTCTAAAGTTATTTACTGTGTTGTGAAATTCTTATGTTAATAAAATTTACATAAACTTATAACAGTGTGTCAGTCAGCTTGTCCCAAATATCTATATTCCATTGTTATAGTTTTCACGTCTGTGCGTCTAACTGTCGTCACTTATGTGTGTGTGTATGTGAGTGGTATATATATATATATTAATATATATATTCTAATAGACTGTCTGACTCCTCTAGATCTGTTGTAGAAAATAGGCTGAAAGAGAGAAGATTCTCGATTTCAGGGACAGACTCTATTAATTTCTACCATCTCACTCGTGAAAATCTATTTCTATTATCATCTCCCACTGAGCTATCACCTGTTCTATTTCTATTCAGAAGGGACCAACCAATGTCTTAATTCCCCTATCTAAAATCTACGACAGTATTCATACTGTGCCTTCCACATGTTGAATTTAGTGCTTTGCACGGTTTGGCTATTTGTTTTCACTTTCACACATTAGACTTTGGTCATCTGCAAACAGTAAATTGATCGGTGGGTTTTCACACATTAGATTTTGGTCATCTGCAAATAGTAAATTGATCGGTGGATTGTATTCTTTACTTCCCTGGTTCATTTCGTCTTTTGAGTTTGCTTTTAGATGTGCTTCTTACGGAAATTTATCCATATAAATGTTGAACAGTAGTGGCGATAGCAGAATTCCGTGTCGAACTCTTGTGGTTATATCAAATGCATCAGTGAGTCTTACAGTTATTCTTACTACACTCTTGCATATATGGCACAGAGCTCTTGCGTTATCTAATAGCTGCCATAGTTTTCTGTGGCCTTTTTTTTTTTTTTTTGCGTTCGCCCGCTAATACTCGAGGCGAAATCTCAGGTTATTATTTTATGTCTAACCTGACATTGATTTTACGTGAGTATCCCTTTATTTCTTGTACAGAGACAGGTGTCCCTCGCCATTCAGGCAAATACTCGCCGATTTCGGAGGTACCCATTGCAGCTGGGTCGGCTCAGGAGCCGCCAGTCCCTGGTCGACGA
Organism: Oreohelix idahoensis; assembly: GCA_024509875.1. Classification (NCBI taxonomy): domain Eukaryota; kingdom Metazoa; phylum Mollusca; class Gastropoda; order Stylommatophora; family Oreohelicidae; genus Oreohelix; species Oreohelix idahoensis. The sequence goes on along the minus strand of JAMPIV010021154.1, from coordinate 156,795 downwards.
CACTCCTTCAAATGTTCTCGCCAGGTCTCGAGTTAATCCAGTCCAAATCCCGGTCGACGAAAAATCCTCAAATGCCGTCGCCCGGGTTTGATCCTGTATCACCCGGTCGCCAGAGCGGTGTTGTAACCACTACGCTAGCGCGGCTCCCGTGGCCTTTTAGTACTGACCAAAGTTCATGTCTAGCCACTGTATCGAAGGTCTTTTCCTGATCTATAAATACTCTATTTTGTTGACTGCCATATTTGATTGTTCTCTCACATAACTGTCTTAAGGTGAACAAAGCACCAATAAAGCCCATTTAAAGCGAACTGTTTATACTTTTTGTGTTCACTTTGGTTGCGCACAGGCCTATTTGAAGACATCCTTACTAATCTTTCTTTTTTAAGCAGTGTACAGGGGGGATTCATATCATTATTCTTTAAAAGCACAGCACTGTGGGCTTCCAATGAACTTCAGCATAGACATACGTTTTAGCTGTTAGTCTTATACCCGGTTCAACCCCGTGTGGGTTATAATCTGGATATATAGTGTTCTAAAAGTTTCAGCTACTAAAACTTACTGTGTTCAGAAGTTTTCCCCCAGCCCGTAGCGTAGCATCGTGTTCCCATTTCGGGTAGATGATCTGGCAGACAGATTGGTCGAACAAAGTCGTTCATCGCAAGAGGCTTGTCCAGCAGGATGAGAGCGATGTCGTTGTCCACAGTGTTGAGGCTGTAATCTGGGTGTGAGAACAGAGCCTTGGCCTTTCTGATCTGCCTGTGCTCAGAGTAGGCAATGCGTCTGGTGCTCCCAGTGTTGATTGTCCAATAGCTTGTGTCACGGACACTGAAAAGAAGAACATGTCACAGCAATGAATTCCAAGTGTGCGCAGTCTGTTTACACATAACTATCAGTAAGATTTGATTGAACCTTCATGAATGAAGACGACAATTTGATGAAGCTAATAACTAAGGCTAGACAATAGAGGTAGCCCCCTCCAGCCACAACTGACTATGGGAATGTGCCCCTGAGTTGATAGTTCCCAGCGGATTTTTTAACCGGTGTTCTTTTCAGCGTGTTCTTTTATCTTCTGCTTGTTGTGAGAGCTGTTTCCCCCCCCCCCCCAGTCTGAGTGGCGCCGTAGGGAGCATCGCCACTTGGTGCTATCGGCAGCTTCATCTTCCCAGGTAGCTAGATTTATGTCCAGTGCCTTCATGCCTTGCTTGCACACATCACTGAACCTCTCAGCTGATGTCGCCAGGCTGGCTAAACAATACAGAATAAGTCAATCAATATTTGGAGAATCTGATTATAGATAATACTGATAAGAACAAGAGTAGGAATGCAACACAGAGTTTTCTTTAAATAAAGTTTTGCCTCGTTTTGGCGAGGTGCGTCCCGTTCAACCTAGTCGGTTATATTAGGGCGCATGTCCAAATATAAAAGACCCTTAGGTCTGAGACAGTAAGTACTGGGCATTAGCAACACACAGCAACAATCATACTGTAAACGACTTGGGATAGAGGAAAATGAGCCTTTAAAACCCCCCCCCCCCCCGATGCTCTGATCTACGGCTATTGAATACTCAAGTAAACGCTGCACATTTGGGGGGGGGGGGGGGAGAACAAGAAATTCAATTCTGGTACGAGGAACAGAGAAAGTACATATGACCACCACCAGTTACCATTACTGGACAAACTCTGTGGAGATACAAATAACTTCAAGCTGACCACAGCTTTCTTTGAAAACATTCAAGCAGACGTCTGAGAGTGTTCGATGAATAAGGAGAATTCTGGTGCCAAATAATATTAATGTTGTAAAGGTAAGAAAAATGGTGAAGAAAAACAGTTCGAAATGATGAATGCTAAAACGTATCAGCTCATAAGAATTTGATTGTGACTTAGACTCACATGTTGACATATACAGCTACAGGTATTAAGTACAGTTCTCTCTCTCTCTCTCTCTCTCTCTCTCTCTCTCTCTCTCTCTCTCTCTCTCTCTCTCTCTCTCTCTCTCTCTCTCTCTCTCTCTCTCTCTCTCTCTTTTTCTCTCTCGCGCACGCGCACGCGCACGCACACACACACCCACACACGTAACATAATAAAGCAGAACACTAGCAAAGCTGGACAATACTGTCAGGGCCGTCTTAACAGCATTGTAGGCATGGGGAAAGCAATGCACTGGGCCCCTACCAGCCATACCCACCCATGGGAATAAAAATGATGTCTTTTGAACAATATGGCAGCATCCCAGCATGGGCCCCTGGGCACTGCCCAGTATGCCCATGCCTTAAGACGGCACTGAATACTGTAGCTGTCCACATATTTATCCCGTTACACGCTCATTGAGACATATTGGGAATATGGTGTTAGGCCCATATTTTCTTGACCATAGGCACACTAGGGGTGATGAGGTCAGCATCACGCCGGCCGCCTTTAACCTTCCCAGAGTTGCTGGGTCGACCCCGGAGCCGTTTGCGGTCTTTTTTTTAAATTTTTAAATACAATTTTTGCCTCGTTTTGGCAAGGCGCGTCCCGTTTAATGTAGTCGGTTATATTAGGGCGCATGTCCAACTATAAAAGACCTTTAGATCTGAAAGTGATGCTTGCTGTCTAAAAAATCCCACTTCAACTGGGGATCGAACCATGAATCGCCGACCTAGGAAGCCAGTGAACTAACCACTACGCCACCGCGACTCCCACATATTTATCAAGTACCTCCTAATCTCAGAACTCTTTTGAGAAAAAAAAAAACAAAAAACAGAAAGAGAAATTCACGAAGCATTTCGTGTCTGGACAACGTGAGATAACATAGTTGTCTACCAGCGTACTTTAGTTAGGTTGGCTTGACCTCATTCTGAATGACACCATGTCAAACCAGAATACATTGGCCTAGTTGATAAGCCTGCTTGCTAGAATATCGTATTTGACATCCAGACTTTGACATTTTGGTACGCAATTTTCTGATTGATTACAACCATCAACATCTAAAAGCTAATGTTTGATAGCTTATACTCCCTATTTTAAAATGTCTTTCCCTATTTCTTGATGTCTATCCACCTAAAGTGTATATGAAGCAAACGCCAAAGTAAAGAGAACTGAATGCCATTATATTTCGAAACATGCCGAATCACATTACTATTTCAACTCAACGTGAAATCCGGCGTGTTAAATACGTGACTCCTTGTGGACCCATTATTGTTGTCTGTTGTAACGTCCGTTTATTTGCCAATTTAGATTTTATTTTAGTTTTATATTGTTTCTAGAAGAAAAAAAAACGAAAAAAAAAAACCGAATAAAATAAAACCAGCTAATCAAATGGCAGCTATTGTTACTTATTTGGACATTTGTTTCGTGTATACCCCAATAGATACTAGTCAGAATATACAAATGTAAAAATACGGATTGACTTTTCAATCATCCTGTATTGTGCTATGTGGTATTAAAAAGAACATTATGTACCCAAATTATAACCCACATGGAGTTGAACAGGGAGTTACGAACACAAGGAGTACCCGTTTTCGATGCATGGCCCAACAACAACAACAGCATATTTTGTTGCTTTTGAAATACAGGTCGTCTAGGTTAGTGTGTGTTAATGTTATTGTTGATCAGAATCGACATCATTGCACTCCGGGCAAACCCATAGGTGTGCAGTCTCCCTCAGGACATGTCAAAAGGTGTGAATTTTGATGTTTATATGGCGCACTATTTGTAGACATGCTTGATCTCATACGTCTATCCCTGCTAGTTTTACGTTTGATGCCACATTCCAGCACTCTTAGTCGTGTTGATTCATCGATCGCAGTGTAATTCTCTAACAGGCGATCGTTAGCTATCTTTAGTGCCTTCTTTATCCATATCCAATGTCCCCATTATAGCTGCTCTCGAGGTAAGTCTCTCAATTCCGCGTACCCCAGCATGACTGTGGCAGTAAATCCTCACTAGGTCCTAGAGGTTTGAGACAAGTGTTTATTATGATGTTCTAATGTGTGTTCTGTAATGCAACTCCCCAAATGGCTGTGGATTCTTTTTTGGCATGTGATATACGTTTGTTAATCTTGCAGGACACCTCGTGCTAACAGTTCCTAAGATCTCTCAACCATTCTAGGACATGGTCACTTTTGTTTGATACGGATAGAAGAAGAAAACATACCCTCCTCCAACACAGTGTCCGGCCGTGAGAATCCACTCAGGGTGAATGATAGTAGCTCCACAGAAGAACTTGGTGGCACTTCCACCATGCAACGACACCATCCAAGGCCACGTTCCTGGTTTAACTTCGTCTCCGCCCACCACTCGTGTTGCAGATTTGAAGTAGGCCGGGCGAATACCACACTCTGTTAAAAAAAAGAGAGATTTGAACAGCAATATAACATGTTCATTCATGTCTACTGTTTACGTTAAGAAAGCTGGAGATCAATCTGTTTGAAAAATGTTAAATCCGACTATGTCCCGCCTCCACATCAAATTGACTGCACAGTGTCGACGTTTCCATTCCATCATCATCATTTTGCTCTTCGCTCTCTGTGGTGAAGTGGGATGTTATAAATATTTATAAGGGACTTAGTGTACTGACTGAGATCAGCTGTGAAGGTATATATATATCTAATATGAGTAGTGTATTATATATAACCTTACTTGCTGCCACATATGTATACCTCAGTCAGAATTATTCTGGAATAGTGTGATGACTACGTTGTATGTCTAGGGTATGTGTATGATGAAGTGTAAGTCATAACAACAACAGACAGATAAACAATTTAATTTATTCCACTACACGTGACAACACTGTGACACTCACATACATATAACACTCTAAGAGGATATCTTAAAGGAGTCACTGATAACTTTTCAAATAACAATATGTATTCATTGCTGTCATGAATGAATATGTGTCCTGATTCAAATACAAAGGGAACCAGGAATCACAATCAATTTTAATTACAAGTTATATGTACAGAATTTATCAATATGAATATTGTAGTGACATATATTATTAAAAGTATCCTATGTGTGTCAGTTGTGTAGTAGTAATATGAGGTAATACTGGTTTTGTTTTGTTCAAGCTCTGTTGGTATTTGTCATCATGACTTCAATAGTTTGTCTTTATTGGAACTAGTATTGGAGATGTTCTCAGTTCCTGATATTAAAACAATTTACTTCCCCTCTTAAGTTTATGTTACAATGTTATTTTAAGATGGGGGTACATAATTTTGAGCTCAGCTGGCCACATCAGCTTATCTTGCGTGATGGCGGCAGGAAAAGACTCCTCTGCTCGATTTCTCCCCTGGGCTCTGGAGACACCTCACTGATAGCTAAATGGACCAAGGAGTATGCTGTCCGACTCTGGATTCAGCAAAGCTCTGACCAGGTGCTGCTCAATACCATCAAGACCACGGTCCCTGAAAACAAGAAGGATGTACCTTCTACTTCATAACTAATTGATACTCTAGTTCTACACTGAGCACAATACATCACAAACATTGAGTTCAGAGCGTTAGGCCAACTGTCAGCTTCATCTGAAATACTTTATACCAGTATTTACCTCCTTAATGGTTACTACGCCTCTGCAATTCCAGCATTATTTCTTTCTAGTCAATCATCTAGGTGTCAGTGTACTGTTTGGCCATTCCATGCCGTTTTACTTTCCTCCGACACCTTCTGTTCAGGCTGGAGCATTATAGGCTTTACATCATGTTTGCTACTGAACTACACATATATACAGGCATAAATTAACAATTTACATTCAATTTTCATTAAAAGATATTGAATATTTCAAACCTACCACAATTCATGGAAATACACAGATACGTTGACTAGCAATGAATTCTGGCACAAATACTGGCACAATTCCCATCTGCTTATGTTCCAGGCTTTTATTTAGCAAAAATATGAGCTGGCTTCAACGCACTGTTGCTTTATCAAGCTTATTTGAACTAGTGGTCTCGAACTAACGCTCCTAAGTGATTATATCAGCGAGTCTGGCCAATGGAGCCACGTTTCGACAAGTGTTTGAAAAATTTTTACCTTCCTACGTCTCCCCTAACAACCAAAGATAGTATTTATTAGTCCTCGTGTTTAGTACTTTATAATTGTTTCGACAAATGGAACCCAAATATACAAATTTAAAAGAGCTAAGTGGCTGCGTTCAAAATATGCAATTTCTTCTACCTCCTGTTTCGAAGATGTGCTGTCTGGGTACTGTAATGTTTTCAAACGTAAACCCATCTAATGTTATCTTTTCTAATAAGCGTTTTTCGTGATTTTAAAACCTAACTCGGAAGGGTAGTGAATTTATCACTGTCCGTCTGAAAAAGTTAGTGCATGTGGCCTTACACGCGTGATAGTAGTCATTGTGTATCGCGTTACGCTTGTTGGGGTGGCATTAATAGCGAGACGCGTGTTTAATTTTGCATGCGTTCGGCTTTCTGCCTCTCCCTTCTCTCTATCCTGCTTTATCTGTCTTTTAGTTACGCTGTGTATAAAATGGAATGAATGAAATATTAAAATTAGGTCATTGTTCAGCTTGCGTATCTCAAATGTTTTTCCAAGAAATACAGCACACGTTTCATTGAAGAAAGCGGGTAATAATATAGTAGGCTTTTACTATCAACGTGAAAGCGTTACCATTTGCAGACGAAGCAGAAAACAAGGGGGATTTCGAGTACAGTCATTGTGACAGCACTGTTATTTTACCATTGCTCTTTTCTTTATTAGAATTTATTTGTTAGGCTTTATATTTACCTGATAATTTATATATGTGGATTAGAATATTTCACGACACTCTCTATGGAGCATTGATCCAGTACTGCAGCTTGCCCCATTGCGGGAAGCCAGCCCTAAAACATTAACATGCTCATGCAGCATTGGTTTCTCTAACAATATGTTTTACAGGATGAGGTTGCCAGGTGACATGCACAACCTCAATGTAGTCACATATTACAACATGCCAGATGGCGCAGTAGTCCTGCTCTTTCTTCAGAGACACCCCCGGGAACCACCATACCATAAAAAAGGTCAAGGATCCCGTTACACGCCCATCGAAGCATATTGAGAATACGGTGTTAGGAACGTATTTTCTTGACCATCGGCACACTAGGGTTGATGTGGTCAGCATCGCGCCGGCCGCCGTAACCTTCCCAGACTTGTTCTGGTACCCAAAGTTCATGAGGTTGGGTCGACCCCGGTGCCGTTTGCGGTCTAACAAAAATCCTTCCTCAACTGGGGATCGAACCAAGGACCACCGAGCTAGGAAGCCAGTGCACTAACCACAGCGCCACCGCGGCTCCCAGTGCAGAATATAGGAATGACAAACTGTCAGGGGAACAAATTACGGGCAGATTTAAATAAAATCTCAGTTACTTACCTTTGGGAGAAAACAAATAACAAATCGGCAAAAGCAGCTTACCTGTAAAATATCCGTATAGATGCTATATGACCACATCACCCCTAGTGTGCCGACGGTCAAGAAAATATGGGCCTAACACCATATTCTCAATATGCCTCAATGTAACGCGATCCTCTTTTCTTTACTTTTTACACAAAAATAAGAGTCATTCTCGCTTCTTACATAAATTATGTTTTCCTTTATCCGCAATTTTTATCCGCAATAGTTAACTTTTAGCAGTGATATATAATAACTTTATTTTTGTTTTTGAAACTTCTCATTTGTTTTTTTCTCTCTTGTCTACAATTAGTTATCTGTTTGAAATTTTATTTACATATTTATTTCTTTTCGCGCGCACGCACGCACGCACGCACGCACGCACGCACGCGAGCGCGCGCGCGCACACACACACACACATATTACTTTTATTTACCCTTCTATTTGCGATGTCCACGGACAGAAGCCTGCTTGTAAATGTTTTACCACGATAATCTTAACTGGTTCACGTATTGTACAAATTGAGCGATTGTATGGCAAATTGTGGCGGCAAAAAATTTCTAAAGATTGTTTTTTAAAGCTTTTATTTGCATTTCATTTCAATTTACAAAACCATGTGCATTTTACAAGAAGAAGTACAAGACGAGTACATTTTATATACGTACACATAACACTCAAGCTTCTTCGCACTTTCTTGTGCACAAAAAGGAGGGTGAAACAAATTTAAAATAAATAATCTAGTAACAAAGAATAAATAAGTTAATTTAAACAGACAAACATTATATATGAAAGTTAACAATTTGTTTACATCCATGGAAATTACATTGTGTACATTCATAAACCCATATAATTAAAATGTTTAACTTCACAATTTCAATGAGAACATTTTAGACCCTTTTTGCCCAGCATCTTTCTTGAACCATGAAATGTTGAGGTTTTCCCCTTTCATACATTTTAAATATTCGTAAAACTATATAATTAAAAATGTTTACTTCAAAATTTCAGATGGCCTAGAGGATGAAGACCCTGAACTTGAAGACATTTTGAGATCGTTACAACAGATGCAGGAAAGAAGAGAGAAGAGAAGAGAGGAGCTTATAGCCAGGTTGCCACCACCATATGTACCCAAATCGACAGCAGAAACCGTGTCTACCTCAGAGAATCTGCACCAAACCCCGATGACAGGCCAGAATATAGAAAAAAGTCAGAAGACTACAACACCTACGACCCAGAAAACATCCCCGAAGCCACCACCACACGATGCCGAGTCGACAGCTGTGGCTACTCCAGGGAAGCTGCTCCAAACTCCGATGACGGCAAAATCACCACCAAAACAAGACGTCACTGTGTAGTGATCAGGCAACAACTACAGAACGTGATCAGAAGCAGATAACAAACCAGAACGTAAGACCTTCCCACACACCACACGCTCTAACGCAGACGGAAATCAGAGCGTGTCACGTGCGCAAGCCAAGCAATGCCGGTCCTCACAAAGTACTACAGGAGAGGATTGTTAAAATCACCCAGGTGTCTGCAGGTGAGGCCTCGCTCAGGGCCCTACTCGACGATAAAGTGATCGGTATCTTGGAAGCGATAACAGGCAGGAGAGGCATCGCTAAAGTAGGGAGACACGAAAAGGGAGTCGTGCTTTCTCTCAACAGCACTGATAAAACAACCTCGCTAATGACAGAACTGGAGTCCGGACCGAAAGAGTTCATGCTGCCCCACCAGATAAAAGTAGTGATGGAGACCGGCAACACAACAAAGAAGTTGGTGCTAACAGGGGTCGATACCAGATGGTCCGCAAGCGAAGTCCAAAGTTGCCTACAAACTGAAAACACAAATACCCAAATCATACAAGTTAAAGACATGGAATAAAAAAAGATACAAATCTGGTGGTAGTAACTATTGAAGAAGCGACAAGACCTGAAAGAAAGATACATCAAAAAGAATAGAAGCCTATATCCCTCTGGTGATGCAGTGCTCCAACTGCCAGCAATCTTCCCACACCAAGAAAACATGCAGGAGAGATACAGTCTGCCGGTATTGTGCGGGAAGCCACCAATATGGCGACTGAGCCAGGGCGAAAGAGGATCACAATTACAAAGCAATTAACACAAATCGTACTTGTGCAAACTCTGCCCTGTGTTCCAGGAAACTAAGAGCATACTGAAGGAAGCGGTATCCAAAAACATCCCCTTCAGAGAGGCAAAACACAGAGTGGCTGCGGATGTCGCGAACAGACAGCGCACAACAGATAGAAGACAGCTGCATCAGCTGACCGTGGAAGTCAAAGAAATAAAACTAAAACTCCAGGTCGAGAACAGACGCAGGCAGACTCCTGAAGATCAAACCGACTGTGGTAAGGACGTGATAGACCTACAGAGAGTTAGAAATATGATGGAAGACATGAAACAAATTCAGCAGCAGGTAGAAGCAGATGTCAAATAGCTGACAGAGCTGAAAGAGAAAAACGAAGAACTACTCAAAAGAATAGAAGCAGAAAGACTGGCCATTGAGTAAACTACATCTAACAACACACGAGATGGACGAACAATCAAACGAAGAAGTCATCGAGGAAACGCTAGACAAGCTACTCCCCACAATAATAGAAAAAGCGTTATATCAGGTACAGGAGACAAGGAAGACACAAGCAACAGAAACGAGGAGGTTAAAAACACACAAAACCACACAAGCCAGCTAGTAGTCCTTTTTAGGACTAGCCCTCCTCAGGGCTGCCACCGAACGAGCGAGACTGGAGGCGAAATACACTATTGAACACCCCAAGATACCACGAACAGACAACAACGAGAGGAATCAAGACAGTCAGCTAGTGGTCCTTCTTAGGACCAGTCCTTTTCAGGACTAGCAACCGGCTAGCAACGAATAACCTAACGCACAATATACCCCAATTATAACCGCTTTGGTTGAACAGGGTATAACAGCAATATAGTCGACGAAAGAGAAGAAGGAAGAAGGAGTTGAATTTGGAAATTATTGTGTTCCAGCGCATATAGGTATAATTATTACATTTAAATCGAAATGTTTTTGTTTCAGACATGGCTGATATTTTTCGCATACTGTAATATATGTGTTGTATTTACACTCTAATTACAAGTAGAATACTTATGAAAATTGTTGAATTTACACTAATTACAAGTAGAATACTTATGAATATTGTAGAATTTACACTCCAATTACAAATAGAATACTTATGAACAGGGCTGGGATTTTAATGATTTTGCATTTTTTTTTTGTTTTGTTTTTTGCTTAACTAAAACGTTGCTCAGTTGAATATAAATATTTATCATGAAAAAACTAAGCTGATTTAAGAGCCTTTGTTAAGGCATTATGTTGCATTATTTGCCATTGTTGGCATGTTTGGGCGTTTTTAAAATTATTTTTCGGTCAGTTCACAACATCTTTGTGATTTTTTTTCAGTCATTATTTTGCATATTTAGGCATTTTCAATTTAAAAAATACATTTTTTTTAGTGTTTTCTTATTTATTTTTAATTTATTTATTTTTACAAATTACTTGACTGTTTTCCCAATTCAGTTTCATAATTTTCCCGAAACCGCTGAAAACAAATGTTGCTGGTAAATTTTCCTACGTAAACGTCAAATTTAGGATTTCTGCCTGGTGCCGTTACTTCCTTAGAGAAGCTAACAGTTCTCTTGGTGGATCAGATAGATTTGATGAAGAAAATAGTGAGTGACTTAGACAGTGTGAATGGAGACGTGGGCAAGGCTGTGCAAAATATAATTGAAACAAAAATGTGGGATATGAAAAGCCGTGCTTAATTTCACACTTTTCCCTTGGTGAATTTTCAGCAGATTTTAAAACAACTGACGTAGCTTATTTCAAGTATGCTCCTGTGGTTTCAGTAGTACTCATAGTGGAAAGCAGCTTTTCAGTGTTTAAAGCTTTGTTGGAAGACAATAGAAAATTACTCTATTTTGAGAATCTGTTAACCAGACCATAAGGTCTTTTATATTTGGACATACGTCCTAATATAACCGATGGGCACTGTGTCTAGGTTGAACGGCGTTCGCCTCGTTAAAACGAAGCAAAATTTAATTTAATAAAAATGTTTTTTTTTAAATTTAAATTGTGAAAATCTGCACATGGTTTCCGGTGTGCATTGTAACACGTAATTCATTAAATAAAAAATTTAAGTTTGCCATAGAAACTTTAAAAATATTCAGCTGTTATTTCATGTCTTTTATGTGTGGTTTTTTTTTTAACATTAGGAATTGTATTGTAAATAAAAAAATAAAAAATTCAAGTTTGGCACAGAACTGTGAAAATTATAAATTGCATTTTTAAGGGTGTGTTTGTGAGTGCGTGTCTCGTAGACTGCATGTTTTTTGGTTAATTAAATAGACGTTTAGTTTGACACATAAAGTCTAAGAAAATGAAGTATTTTTATGTCATCTCCCTGTTTCATTTTATTGATCATTTTATTTATTTATGTTTTGGTTAGTAACATACAGAATCTCAGTTTGGCACAGTAACAGCACGAAACAAAATTATATTTGTTTAGTTCTTTTTTTAGGCCTCATTTTCTTCTTTTAATAATACCAGAAAAAAATTTGTTTAGCTTGAAAACTAAAAGAAAAAAAAAAGAAAAAAAAAAGAAAGTAACGTTTTTTAGGTCATGTTTTTATTTTATATGACATTTTGGGGGTTCTTTTTGTGTCATAAATGCATTTTATATACTTCATTTTCTAGCTATTTTTAATTCCTTAAAATCCTAGCTCTACTTATGAATATTGGTATAGATACACACACATACAAACACACACATACAAACACACACATACAAACACACAAACAAACCCACACATACAAACCCACACATACAAACACACACATACAAACACACACATACAAACACACACCTACAAACACACACATACAAACACACACATACAAACCCACACATACAAACCCACACATACAAACACACACATACAAACACACACATACAAACACACACCTACAAACACACACATACAAACACACACATACAAACACACACACACACCTGTCGGACTTTGGAATAAGGGAGCCCGATTTGGAACAATCTGATGATATTGTCACAGATTACCTCCCCTTTGCTCTGCGTGATGGTCGAGCAATGGCCAAAACCTAGAGTATCTAATTGTCTTCAAAGATATCTACCTTCGCATAAGATTACTCTTGGCAGAGATACAGATAGAAGGATGATGATGCTTCTACCTTGAGGGAATATTCACAAGATATTCAGAAATCAAGAACAATGCTGAATATGTCTTAGCACAGTTAAATTATTATCTGCCCGACAACTTTTGTGAAGAGATATATTGTATGATTTAATTTAGCTCATACAAGCCCCCAACTGAATTAACAGTGAAATTCTTCTTATTGTTTGGCTCTGTAAATGTAAATATAGATATATTAAAGATGCTGATTCATCCGTGTACACTTCTCTCTGTAATAACCAAATTAACTATGAATTTGTAAAAAATGTCACGAGAGGGGTTAATATTGTTTGAAGAATAAGATATCCTGGACACACAGTTGTATCAGGGGATGCCAGGATAGTGCCAGATAAGTGACTGGTCTTATAAGCAATACCCCCTTCTCTGAAAAGAGTAAGGGTGTATGGACATCAAAGGTAAGATCAAGCTGTATAAGTTCCTAGGTATGATGATAGTGTATTATCCTAGGTTCCTAAATGCTCCTCTCAAGATCCTCCTCTGTTTATAATGTTAAGCTCTGCTAGGGGTATTAAACTATTTACCAACCAGAAATGTAACTTAACTTAAATAATTCAAGTAAGTCTGTTGGTAAATATTTACCATTTACTTTATGCAAGTTTTTCTTTTCTTTGTGAAAATCTTTCACTGAACTCAAAATTTGATTACAACATTAAATGAATAAAATCACTTGTAAAATGTTCATAACTATCTACAGTCTTTAAATTTGTACTGATGGTTCTCTGTCCTGGCTGGACTCAATCTGTGTGTAGACTGTCTTTATTTTAGGATCACTAAAAGTTCCCCAGTTACTTAATTTCTGTCAATTACTGACCAGGAATTAGCCTATCTAATTGCACCGAATTTTCCTCATTAACTACTGTCTTAGATGATTTAGTTATTGTGGTCTATCTGGTTCTACACTGAACAGTAGCCTTGTTTGGCCACTTATATCCTTTTCTTGTTTTGAAGCCTGTCCCACTTCTGGTCTGGAAAGAAAGATCAACTGAGATTCTTCCAGGCCTTGGATACTGGGTGGCTGTCTCTCTAGACAAAAAAGGCGCTTGCATTACTAGCTCCTTTAGTTTTGGGCTGGCTCTTTACAAGTATACGTGTGGTACAGGATGTCACCTGAAATACAATTGTTAACCACTGTATTGTCTATCTCTATTTCTCTAGCTCAGATGTAGGGATGAGAGACAGTTTCAGACAGAGTGCAAGTAGACACACAGGGCATAACAAATCAGTATTAACACAATCCAGTTCACTGTGAAGATAATCTTTCTCCATTTCCTTGGTCACAACCAGCTGTCCATGTTTAGCCTCCATACAGTTATTAGGTTTGTTGAAAATACTATGTGATATCTTAAACAATACAGTAATACAATTCCTTTCATCCTTTACTTTGTTCCTGGTGTGTGTCCAATTCCTTCAAGAAATAATTCTTTAAATACTTTTCTAAAACTATGAACACACTTTCCGCTGCCATTCTCATTTATTTGAATATACACAGGCTTGATTTTGCCTCCAGAAATTACACAGTAGTTTTATAACACATTTTTACACACTTCCTAACGCACCATTTAATTAATTAATTAGAACTATATATATACATTCTTTCGTACCCTCAAATACACACAGTCGAGCTGTTAATGGTCATATAGTCTGCTCTCAGATGCAGAAGGCAATGGAAGTTTGACTGACCGCCTGGCGCTTTTTAATGTAGTTTGAAAATTTTGTAGCCTGCTTTCGCAAGAGGGCTAGTCCTTATATATGTCAGGGCCAAACGAAACAGAACGCAGTTATGCTGCCGTGTGTTGCTTACGCAAATATCGGCATACATTTGTCTAGATGTGCAAATATGGAAAACCAGGAATTCAAATATCTTCCTTTTTCCTGGAGCGATTTCCTTCATCTTAGGTTTAAAATACGCCCTGGATTAGTCTTTATCTTTCTAGATAATTGTCTTTTTATATCATACTTCCATCTTTTCCTAGGCGTAGCCTAAACAGAAAAATTTTAGACTAGCCTAATGTCTCGATGCATTCTTTTTAACTTTTCTCTGTTATTATAATACTTTTTGTGGAAGTCTTTACACCTACATATACAGTAACAGTCCTATTATTAAATTACTAACCTCTTCTAGGCGGTACTTCGCTCATAATGCTGTAGTTTAATTCCATACCCAACTGGGTTACACAGATTTGAGACTCCATGTTGAATGCCTAATACATTTTGTAAACAAACGAATAGAGACGCCGTTTCATTGGTCCGTCAAGGATACACTGTTATAAAGTATGGCGTACAGTTGTGGTAAGAATGACGTGTTGTGAATCAGACTTCACGACAAAAACAACATATATTAAATTTAATGATCAATTACTTTGGAACAAATGTAAATTAAAATGAACTGGTGATTACTAACACATAGATTTCGTCTTTGAAACTGATATCGGCTTTAGGAAACTTAGTTGTGGAATATAGATCAATTAGTTCTGTTGCATTGGCCTGCTAAAAATGCCACTTAGCTTCCAAACCGCTGAAGTGTTGATGCTGATGTTTCAATTCGTCTCTGTGGCTAGGGCGCGTCTCCAGGTCAAGGCAGGTATATTCACAACCCGTTGAATGTAGGTTTCAAGTGTTGATCGCAAGCTTTGAACCACATACAGCGGGTACCGAAGAATCATAACTCAAATGGTCTCGTAAATTCGTACCACAAACTTTAGAGGGAATAAAAGAACAAATTCCGCTGCTAAGTCTTTGTTTTCCTGACATTGATCAGGCGCCTTTCCCGCTGTCCATCAACCGATGCTTTTCTCTGAATTTTTACTCTTCCTGAGCGTTTGTCATATAACTCAGTGGACATGATGAAAATCATCATTCTCTTAGTTAATTTACTGGGAAAATTTCGGACTGGACAGCGGCAAGTGGCTTGTGCCTGGTTGGACATGCTTAAATATACATACGAGGGAAGGTAAAAAAGTAATGCCTCCTATTTTTTATGTATGTAAATACTGCATCGCACAGTGGGCTGATCACCTGCTTGCCAACCAATCTGATTACGGAAACAATGATAGATTGTTTGGTCTGTTTTTGTTCCACAAAGACGCCACTAGGCGTGGTGGAAACAGCGATAGATTGATCAATTTGTTGTTGCCCTAAGACGCCACTAGGCGTACTGGCCACATACTGCTTTGCCGGTTGATGGCTAAGGATGGAAGAAGAAGAAGAAGAAGAAAATACTGCATCGGTGTGCAATTTGTAAATTTAGCAGGATTCCTCACTCTTCTGCACTGTATAGCATTACCAACCTGTTTCAGTAACAGGTGGCACCACTGTAACAGTTTAAACATGGCTGCCAAAGACGTTCGGTTAAAACAACGTTATGTCATAGAATTCCTCAATGCTGAAGGCAAGACCCCAATTCGCATCCACGAACGTTTGAAGAATGTTTATGGAGATTCAACAGTGGATGTTAGCACTGTCCGACGTTGGGTACATCGTTGTGACGAAGCTAAAGTAAGTTAATCCTCAATGGCTGACGCAAAGCGGACTGGCCGTCCGTCTACCGCAATGACTCCACACAACTTTCATCGAGTTGATGGCATCGTTCGTGGTGACCGTCGGGTAACACTGGATGAACTTTCTTCCATGTTGTCCACTAGTAAAGGCAGTGTCCAGAACATCATTAAAGACCTGGGTTATTCAAAAGTTTGTGCACGGTGGGTACCCAGAATGTTGACAGACAGACATAAAGAAACAAGGAAAACCATAGCCATCAACCTCCTGCACCGTTACGAAACTGAAAGAGAAGAGTTTTTATCGAATATTGTGACAGGTGATGAGACTTGGGTTCATTTTTGTGAACCAGAATCCAAGAGGCCGTCAATGGAATGGCATCACACAACATCGCCGACAAGAAAGAAGTTCAAAAGTTCACCATCTGTAGGGAAAGTTATGGCCTCCGTGTTTTGGGATGAGAAGGGTGTGATTCTTCTCGACTTCTTGGAACAGGGAAACACGGTGAATGCAGACCGTTACATTGAAACTTTGAAGAAGCTTAGAGGTCGTCTTCGGCGACTTTACCCATTAAAAGCTCAGAGAACTGCACTACTGTTGCACGATAATGCCACGTCACACACCGCTAAACGCACCATTGATGCGATTACAGAATTTGGCTGGACATTATTACCACATCCCCCTTACAGTCCCGATCTTGCACCTTCTGACTTCCATCTGTTTGGACCACTGAAAGAAGATCTTCGCGGACATTACTTTGAGGACGCCGAGACCCTTAAACGCGCCGTACGCCAGTGGTTTAGGAAAAAGGACACAAATTTTTACCGTGCGGGGATACATGCCCTTGTGAGAAGATGGACAAAAAATGTAACAAATAACGGAGACTACATTGAGAAATAAATTTTTGAAGTTCAGACTTGGGGCTACATTTCGATGTGAATTTTATCTGTTTTCTTGCCTACTGAATGAAATTAAAAATTACGAGGCATTACTTTTTGACCGTCCCTCGTACAACGTATTACACTTGATATATATATGATATATATATATATATATATATATATATATATATATATATATATATATATATATATATATATATATATATATATATATATATATATATGTATGATGTCATCATCATCCACTCGCTTCTCCACTTGAAGTCTGGGGTTACCTCTGCTTTTGGTTCTCCGAGAGAACTAGTACGAAGCAATCGCCAGCGCTTTGCTGTGGTGGTTCGTGAATATATCATTTTCACATGTTGAGGTTGCCAGCCTCGTAAGGATCTGTATAAGCATCGGCAAGTTTAAACATGTTAAATTCAAAGTATATAAAATATGTTACAACTCACCCCAATAACTGGAACGTAGACTTCTTGCTCAATTGAATAGCCTTAGCAACTTGATAAAGATGCCTCGAACACGCGTTTAGGGTATTATTTCTATTATAGATTCCCTCTGCGACTTTGTGAGTAGGTCCTTATCGTATTATTCAAAAGGTGGTCCAATACTTGTTTTCTGCTCTTATAAGTTCAGAATTTTAACTTCTACTCTTTCCTGCCTTCAGTCTGAGCTGTCTGCTTTGACGATTCTGGAATGCAGTGTTGTATGTCTAAAATGTTCTACGTTATATTGCAGTTTTCCTGCCCATGCTCGTATCTGGCGTTTCCGACAAGACTTTCAATCAACGTGAATGTATATTAGCCTCTAAACTGCTAAGCCGATAGCATTCGAAAGTGCATGTTATGATATCTTTCCTCATGGACTTTTCTGCATGACACATTCAAATGGTCACTCTCCCTATACTGAATTGGTATTTCCGTCATTTCTCGGTAATTATTATCACTACACCTTCTTACGTTTATCTTGCTTTTAACAAGCATGTCCGGAAGTTTATTATCGCATTTCCGACTTCTTATGCGTGTCTGTAATATGCTACCAGATCGATAATTGACCGGCACTCACTATGCAAACAAACATTGGGCGTCATTACTCGAAAATGCCTGGTCGCCAATCTGGGTTTACCTGTAACTCATCTCGGCGCGGATCGGCAGGCAAACATGACACATATGAATGGAAGAAGTGTAAATATTGACACGAAAATACCAAATACATGTCGGAGGTAGGAAAATAGAATGTGCCCACAATCGAATGGCGCACATAATTAGTACGCACAATAAAGGTGGATCAATACTGCCAGAGAGAAAAAGAGAGCGAACTAAATTATGTGACAGACATCTTATGGTTTAACGACTATTTCAGATTAGTTATGTGGAATACTGTTTATCTTATGACGATGCATTAAAAATATAACATTTTCGATATTTATTTGTTACATATTGACTCAAAACATCTCACGAGCTTTGCTGATTAAGTGTGTTATTTCATCCATTCCGTTGTATGCTTGAAAAAGAGGGGAAGGGAGTGGGGGGTGGGGGGGGGGGGGGGGGGGGGGGGGGGGGGGGGGGGGGGGGGGGGGGGGGGGGGGGTGGAGTGAGGAAGTATGGTTAAGAAGATAGTATTTCTGAAATGTAATACTGAAAAATAACTTTATTTTTATTAATAAACAGCCAATAAATACGATATTAAAAATAATAAAACTAAATATTATTATTATTCATTATTATTTATAGAGATCGATGTGATTGTTCAATAAAGTGTGATTGTGGCTATGAACGATTTGAGATCAAAAATGAGGCTCGACTCCGGGACTCGACTGGAAAGCTAGTGTTAGGGACTTGCAAAAAGACTTGAGACTTGCACTAAGAGACGTGTGACTCGACTTCAGACTCGTCCTAGGAGACATGAGACTCGTTAATACAGACTTAAAGACAACTCTGGCGGAAACTACCACAGTGAGAGCACACGATGTTCTTTTGTGCAGACATACTTCAAGGAGGTCAACTGCTGTGATGAGATCAACGTGTTCCTTAAAATCAGGAAGACACAAAAGACAGGGAGGGGGACAGGAACGGCAAATACAGCAGTTAAAACTTGTCACCCACCTGACAAAGCTGGGCTTAGTATTGTCAAGTTTCTAACACTTCAGTCTACCTGCGTCAGTATTTGGTATGTGACTATCTTTACCTTTTAGAAGTAAAGGTACATTTTAAAATTCCGTAATTATTTTTCATATATGTTTCATAAGTAATATTAAGTCTTATATTACTTACAAATGTAAGCCCCCAACAACAATATTTTTTTTTTACAGAGTCGGCCTTGTTAAAGATGCCAGCTACATCATGTTAGGAAGTAGTCATCGTGATAACATTAGCATTACATATGTAATATCATCTTACTGTTGAGCTCCAGGTGTATAAACAGAATTAAAGAATGGCCAGGAATTCGTATGTCGATGGCCAATGCAAAATGAGATGAAAAAAACCCCACTAAAAACATAGCCAGATAATATATAGAACAGATAAGTAATGGTAGCTTAAAAGTATACACTACTGGATCAAAAAAAAAAGAAAAAAAAAAGAAAATGAAGAACTCCGAATAGGAATACACGTTCCCACCTGGAAGCTGAAGAAATATTTTAGTGTAACTGAAAATGCATCGATATTCACAGCAGGAATGGTGGCAATAGCAAAATCTCTAGAAATAATTATCGACAAGCCCCCCCCCCCCCTTCCTCTCCCCCCCCCCCAAAAAAAAACCCCCATCTTATCCGATTTACTATCAGCTATTCAAGCACTGTGAAATGTACATGAATGTGGTCGACCAGACATAGCAGAAGAAATATTGCAACTTAGTACACACCTAAATAATAGGGGTAGCACAGTATTATTAGCATGGATACCATCGCACGTGGGAATAGAAGGGAACGAGGAGGCCGTCAATGAAGCAAAAACAGGAAGAAGCAGTCCAAACCATATAAACCTTGGGTTAGGCACAATAGAGATCAAAAATATAAGTAACAATATTATAACAAAGGAATGGACAGAAAACTGGAACAGTGGACAATTATTATCCCCCGTATATTTAATTCTGACACGTGTGCCGGCACGGACGTCAGTCAAAAACTTTTACCACCAAAGCTGCAGTCTGGAAATTATATAACAATTGTGCGCTTCTGGCCTTTGCACTAAACTGCACGACGTTCAATGTAACGTGCATCTTTTCCCCCACAAACGTTGCAGTTTCATTTTAAATAATAAATAGACAACACATAGTAAAGTGTCAAAAATCTACATCATATTTTATTGTTATTATTTTTCTTGCCATTTGATTGTTTTCCTTTGACAGAGGAGAAAACAAATTAGATCCGTTAAAAAAAAAAAAAAAAAAAAAAAACAGCCAGCAAATTTATTTTGTTAATACCTCACAAAATTTGATTGGTAAAATAACTTCGTTAAGAATCACCAAAATGAGTTCCACTGTCTTCAAAAGGTGCTTCACATGCTGAAAGATTAAGCGTTATCTTTAGTTCTTTCCCCGTCATTATTTTGACGGGTATATTTACTAGTTAATATTATAATCTCAACTGAAATATCGGATAGTTGTTATAACCTTTACCTGGTTTAATTTTTTTAAATTATATATTTCTTTTTTAAATAATGTAATACACACCTTAGGAAAAAAAAATTCAGACTAAATAGATTGCGCTGTTTAAAATTAGATTTTAAAAACGGTAACCGGTTATGACCATCACGACAACAGTCTGATGAAATCAAAGAAATGCATCGAGATTAAAAGACCAACACAAAAATCAGAATCAGTTCAAATGTCAAGTTAGTCCTATTATATGGCTCTCAAGATGGAGAACAAAAAAAAAAAAAAACAAACATAAAGTCACACTTACGCAAATGGGTTAAACAAATAATCTCGTAGCAGATACTGCCGTAGGGGAGTGAAGTGTTAGAGATTTCACAATGCTCGATAAAGCTTCGAGAACCTTTTCTACTCCTCGCTGCCTTTGATTTCCTGACCCAAGAGTAGAGTCAAGTCTCCATTTACAGCTGATATACTGTAGCGTGGCACTACTGTGTTTCCGACCCGCTACCTTTGCCGCGAACGGCCTGTGCTCTGACAACAGGCGCTCTCATAAATGGGTGCTTGCTTAATTAGAAGGATTGTAGTTGTCTAACAAGACCACTAATGTGGAACTAATGACACGAACCAGGCAAGTGCCAGAAGAACCAGACATAAGAAGATTTCGCTGGTGGTGAGTAGGACAAAATACTGAGCAAACCTGCTGATAGATTTACCCGGCAGTCCTTGTTCTAGAATCCCCAGGGTAAGAGAGGAGGAGGAAGTCCAGGGAATACACGGAGAAGAGAACTGGAGGCAGGAATGAAGGGGATGAAGAAGATATGGAAAGACCTTGAGCACAGGGCCAGGAAGACGTGGCATGAAGCATATGCTCCTTAGAGAGCTGACATGTGATAACTAATTTACATTCGATTACATTGTTGTTTTCAGTAGTACAAAAAAGGAAAAACAAAGGGATTTAAAAGATTTGTGTCGTCATATTGGGGGGGGTCCTGGGTTTTTATGACGAAATGTGACATATGGGGGGGGGGGGGAAGTTAAAAATAGCAAAAATTGGTTAGGAATATTCTTTTGTTTGGTAAGCACACTTACTTATTTAATGCAGTTGTATAGGCCGGCAAGTGTTTTAACTTAATTATATAAAATAGAGATCCTTCGTTACTTTGTTTTATCTTAAATATGTATATACATTATTCCTTAAGTTAAATCTTTCCGTGACAGGGAAACTCTGAGTTTTATTAAGTTCGCCACCATTCAAAATCACTAAGGTGTCAATGTAAGAGTGTTTTTCTTAAGACAGAAGGCGTGAGTTTGTGTATAATATTACTTTAGTGACGGCCAAAGCGGTAACTGTTACTACTATTTTTCACTTGGTCTGTGTATAGTAATTGCTGTAAAGATTATAGCTATTTTGTAAATACTGAGGGTAATAGCATGGCTATTTTTATAACTAATTGGGGTTTATTACTTACTTGAATGCTTATCAATCGGGCAACTTTCAGTTACCTTGGGATGTATGTATGACCTTAATCTTTTTTTTAAAACATTACTATCTTGTTCATAAAACTGTTTTTTTGTGTGTGTGTGTGTGTGTGTGTGTGTGTGTGTGTGGAATAATTAAGCTAGTTCGTGACCTCAGATGAAAACAGTCGATTCGCGAACAGCCAGCCACGCCGCGAGCAAGCAGCGAAAGACTTTTAATCGATAAGTGGGCAGGACTTTAATTGACAGCATAGTACCTGAACACAAACAAAACAAGTAGAAGGGGGGGGGGAAGGAGTGGAAAAAAGAGGGTGAGGGTTTGTTTATGTTTAGTGTGTGAGTGAATAAAAAAAGGTGTATCCGATACAGGTTATTAATATGATGTTGATTAATTGTTTATTTTCAGGGGCAGTCGGACATCCCCTGTAGCTGCTTCCAGCATTGCCTACTACTACAGCGTCTATTGCAGCTACATGCAATTACCCATTAAACAGCTTTGTGGTAAAGTGGGATGATATTAATATTTATAGGGGACTTAGTGTACTGACTGAGATCAGCTGTGAAGGTATCTGTATCTAATAAGTGTGGTGTATTACAGATGACCTTACTTGCTACCACATTTATACCTCAGTCAGAATTATTCTGGAATATTGTGATGACTACGTTGAATGTCTAGGGTTATGAAAATGATGAAGTGTAAGTCACAACAACAACAGACAGATAAACAATTTAATTTATTCCACAACACTTTACAACACTGTGACACTCACACACATATAACACTCTATAAGACTATCTTAAATGAGTCAAGTGTAAAGTTTCAAATATATGTGTAATAATTACTTTCAACAATAGATATCCTGATTCAACTACACAGTGAACCAGGAATCACAATCAAATGTAATCACAATTTATAAATATGATCTTTGTATTGACAGAATTTATTAGTATTTTCCTATGTCTGTAAGTTGTGAAGTAGTACTATGAGGTAATACTGGTTTTGTTTTTCAAGCTAGATTGTTGTTTGTCATCATGACTTCACGTGTTTGATTATCGTGGAAATAGTATTGGGAAAAGTTCACAGTTCCTGTCATTTGAACCAATTTATTGTCCCTCTGAGTTTAATATAATGTCACTTTTAGAAGGGGGGGGGGGGCACATAATGTTGAGCTGCTCCGGCCACAGAAGCTTATCTTTCGTGATGGCGGCAGGAAAAGACTCCTCTGCTCGATTGCTTCACTGTGTTCTGGAGACACCTCACTGGTCGCTATCTGGACCAAGGAGTATGCTGTCAGCCTCTGGATTCAGCAAAACTCAGACCAGGTGCTGCTTCAATAACTTAGGACCACGGTCCCTGAAACAAGAAGGTTGTACCTCCTACTTCAGAACTAATTTATAATCTATTTCCACACTGAACACAATACATAACAAACACTGAGTTCAGAGCGGTAGGCCAACTGCTAGCTTCATCTGAAACAATTTACACCAGTATACTCCTCCCTAATGGTTACTACGCCTCTGCAATTCCAGCATTAGTTCTATCTAGTCAATAAGATAGGTGTCAGTGTACTGTTTGGCAATTCCATGCAGTTTTACTTTTCTCCGACACGGCCTGTTCAGGTTGGAGCACTATCTAGGCCTTGCCTCATGTTTGCTACTGAACCACGCACATATACAGACATAAATTATCAATTTACATTCAATTTTCATTAAAAGATATCAAATATGTCAAGCTTACCACAATTCATGGAAATAATACACAAATACGTTGACTGGCGATGAATATGGCACGAATTCCGATCTGCCTCTGTCCCAGGCTTTTATTTAGAAAAAATATAAGCTGGTTCTCAACGCACTGTTTCTGAGTAAGTTTATTTTAAAATGTGGCACTGAACTGACGCTCCTAATTGACTATATTGCCGGGTCTAACCAATCGGGCCATGTTTACACAGCTTTTCAAAAAAATTTACCCTTCTCACGTTTCCCCTAACAACCAAAATTAGTATTTATAGTCCGACTAATCGTGTTGCGCCTTACATTTACTTCTATCCAATCAAATAGGATTTAACATGGTGGACTATTTCCCGTAAAATGGTGGTTTCAAAACATGCCACTGTGCGATTATTATTTGGTGTTGTCTAACACCCTCACTCTTTTCTTTTGGCTATAATTTGTTAATTCCTAGACTATTTGCGTAACACTTAACCTATTCTTTGTCAGCAAGTCCTAAGGAACCCAAATATATAAGCTTTAAGGGAGCTAAGTGGCGGCGTTCAAAATATGTATTTTCTTCTAGGATAGTCGTGCTGTTACCACCTCCTCACTTCCAAACTTTAGGGTGTCTGCTGTACTGTCAGGCTTTCAAACGTAAACCAGTATAATGTCATGTTTCCCAATAAGCATTTTACAGGTTTTTACACCTAACTCTCGTATGGGTAGTGTTTTTTATCACTGTCTATTTGAAAAAAAGCTAGTGCTTCATGCCTTTCGCGTTGGGGGTGGCATTAATTGTATATCGCGAGACGCGTGTTAGTGTTGCCGGCGTTCCTGCTTTCAGCCCTCCCTCTTTCTATCCTAATTCCATCTGTCTTTTCATTACGCAGTGTATTAATCTAGGTCATTAATCAGCTTGCGTATCTCAAGGTTTTCTTAGAAATGCAGTACACGTTTTATTGTTTTGTGGAAACGCGTGTATGCTGCTGTAGGCTTTACTAGTAAACGTGCAAGCGTGAGAATATGCAGACGAAGCAGAAAAAGGGGGATCTCGAGTACAGTCATTGTGACAGCACTATTCTTTACCATTCTTCTTTCCCTTTTATTGAATTTATGTGTTAGGCTTTACATTTACCTTTTAATTTATATATGTGGATTTAGAATGTTTCACGACAAATTCTCACCTCTTAAAACAGACGTTATATGTCAGTCTATAATTCTATATACACATAGAGAAATTTAGTATTATTTCTGGGGCTTACGGTGATTCTCATCACACGGATGGCGGCTTAAAAAAACCGCTCCCAGATTATTCTTACCAGATATATACTCTATGCTAAACTCAAATGGCTGCATCAGTAAGGACCACCTGAGTAACCTAGAATTTTCATGCCTAGCCTGCGCTAGAAACGACAAGAGTTTGTGATCCGTCTGCAACTTAAATGCCTTCCCATACAGATAAATATTGAATTTCTTTATCGCCCATATTACTGCAAGACATTCTTTTTCGCTAGTTGAGTAATTGGTTTCAGCTTTATTCAACTTTCTGCTAGCATATGCCACTGGGCTTAATTCCCCATCCAATGCATCTGATTTCTGTAACAGGGTCGCACCTAACCCGATATTACTGGCATCCGTTCTTACAATGAATTCTTGACTTAAGTCAGGTAATTTCAAAATAGGTTTGCTTGTGAGCTTTTCCTTCAATTCCTGGTAAGCCAATTCACATTGTGGTGTCCATGTAATTCGATCTGGATTTCCTTTACGTGTCAAATCAGTTAACGGTGCACATATGGAATTAAAGTTTTTGATATACTTTTGGTAGAAACCACATAATGAGACAAAGGATCTCACGTCTTTCTTGGTTTGTGGTCTCGGGGCTTTCTTTAGTTTCTCTAAATTCTTGGGATCAGGGGTCATGTTTCCCTGATGAACTGTGTGTCCCAAGAATTCCAATTCTTTACATCCAACGCAACATTTAGTTGGTCGGGCTGTTAAATTCGCTTCTCTAAGTCAATTAAACAGCATGTTCAGAGAGTCAATGTGTTCCTCAAATGTTTCTGTTGCTATAAGGATATCATCCATGAAATTTGTAATGCATGGATTATTTAGGGGATCTAACAATTTTCTCATCATTCTAGAGAAGACACTAGGCGCATTCTTCAATCCAAATGGCAATCTGTTAAACTCATAGTGTCCCTCTGAGGTACTAAAAGCTAGGTATGGTCTAACCTCAGGCTTTACTGGAATCTGATAGTATCCTTTACTCAGATCCACTTTTGAGAAATATTTAGCTTTATTTAGCCTGGCAAACAACTGATTTGTATCCGGCAATGGATCCACCTGTCCTTCTGTAATAGCATTCAGTCTCCTGTAATCTATACAGAGTCTATGTTCTCCAGAGGGTTTCCTTAAGAGCACCACACTGGAACTATACGAAGATTCACTGTGTGAAATAATTCCTTCCTTCAACAAATAGTCTATCTCTTCCTTCAAAGCTTTCTCCTTAGCAAAAGGAATCGAATAGGGTTTCATACAGACAGGTGTGGGGTCTATCAGTTTCATATAATATTCCAATAAGTTTGTATGCCCTGGTCGGTCTGTTAACACCTCTGTATGATTATCTAGAACCTGTTGCACTCTCTCTTTCTGATTTTTCGTTAAATGTGTACTGATTTTCACCTGTGCCGCCCAGAATTATCATGCACAAAACGACCGCTACCAATTCTTCTCTTGGGGCTTTCTCCCCACTTAGAATTCTTGATGAGAGATTTCCTCTCTACATCCTCTTCCTCCAGTTTGTTTAAGTCCGATTGAGGGATTTTCGGCTTATCCTGGGGTAAGACATCTTTTTGCACTCGCTGCATAGTGGCCATTGTAAAACAGTTAATTGAAGCTTGTCCGTGAAAAGGGGCTTCCCATTTCACTTGGTCCACTTTATCAAATTTATTTTTCTTGTCAGGCCTAAGTTTGCCCCGTGGCGTGTCCAGGTCCTGATCTATGTTCCCACTTGTGGGTGTTCCCTCATGTGCTATGCTACACCTTTCTACAAAATTCTCAATGTCCCACCTTGCCTTGGGCCAATAATAATTGTGAGCCACCTTTTGGATGATGGTACCAATTTTCTCATGGTCCCCATCTTGTTTCACATGTAGGCTCCTTATTAAGTCTGCCCTATATGCCTTTGGAAGAACCAACTGTCCGTGACCATTGGATCTAGTTCCGGCCTTCCTGTAAATCAACTTGTTTTTCATCTAAAAATCTCCCTTGTCTGGAGTTGTATGACAAGTTGACAATTTCCTGAAACAAGACTTGAGGGTCTTATCCCCAGCCTGTGCCTTCCTCATCTCATCTGGAGTGGTATCTAACATAATATCCTCCTCCTTTCTTGAGGTCGACCTGACCTGAAGGGTGGCCATATACACAGGTTTCCTTCTACAATGGTCAGTGTCATGATTGTTCATCTAGCAATTTTTACACCATCTTTTTCCTTGGTTGAAAGATTTTCTTTCATCATATTTCCTTTCATCGAATTGTGGGGTTTTATTTTTATTGTCATACCGTGGCCTATCAAACTGGTGCTTACTCTTGTTTTGATCTCTAGGATCAAATTTATTAAAGTTCTGTGGTGCCCTAAAATTATCTACCTGTTTCTTTTTATTACCTGATACCTCTGCCTGAGCTGCTTGATGCCTTTTTGCAACATTTAGTAGCTCACCCAGTCTCTCTGCACCTTGTTCCATGAGAAACTTTCTCAGGTCTGGAGCCATGGACTCTCTTAATTGTTCTATAAGGATCAGTTCCTTAAGATCTTGGGTTTTCCCCAGAGAAGTACATTTCTCCAAGTATGTCCCTAACCGTGCAGAGAACTGGTGATAGGTTTCACCTGACAGTAGTTTAGCATTCCTAAATTTTTTCCTATAAAATTCTGCGTTCTTTTCATATCTTAACAAAAGCGCCTGCTTTAGCATGTCATAATTTTCTTGATCACCTCTGCTCATTTTGGCAAAAACTTCATAAGCTGCCCCACGAAGTCCCTGAGATAACTTTAAGCTCCACCTTTCTCTCTCTAACCCATACGTGGTAGCTAATAGTTCATATCTATTTAGATAGCTCTCAATATCATCGTCTTTCTCAACAAAATGATCTAAATGAAAATTCATAGCTGAGGTTGAGGCTCCCTGACTAGCATTAGCATCGGAGGCAAAGGGACTGGCACCATTGTCAGGAGCATGGCCTTGAAACTCAAACTCCCTTAGTCGTAACTCATGTTCCCTTTGTAATCTTTTATCTTCTGCTTCCCTTTCTGCAGCTAATCGCTTGTCTTCCCTTTCTGCAGCCTGTCTTCTTTCCTCGGCTTCCCTTTCTGCAGCCAATCTTTTGTCTTCTCTTTCTGCCTCCAATTTCTTAGCCTCAGCCTCAATCTGCAACCTCTTAGCCTCAGCCTCAATCTGCAACCTCTTAGCCTCAGCCTCAATCTGCAACCTCTTAACCTCAGCCTCAATCTGCAACCTCTTAATTTCCTTTTCAGCCTCTAATTTTCTTTCAGCTTCAAATCTTCTTTCCTCACGTTCAATATATTTGTCACATTCAGCAGTGACATAAGCAATCATAATTTTCCCGTCCATTCCTAACTCTTTAGCAGTCTGCACAGCAGCAGATCGAAATTTGGCCAGGTCCGCCATTTTCTAACAGGTAAATGAAAACAATATCTAACTAAACAATTCACTCTCTAACTAAATATCGAAGGACAACCACAGGCACTGAGAGCTCAACCTTATTTATTTTCACCCAAGGATACCTTTTAACTTTTTATTATTCCCAATATATATAATAGGAGAAAGTTCAATATCCCGGGAGCGAGACCCCAATATACGTGGTAAAGTGGGATGATATTAATATTTATAGGGGACTTAGTGTACTGACTGAGATCAGCTGTGAAGGTATCTGTATCTAATAAGTGTGGTGTATTACAGATGACCTTACTTGCTACCACATTTATACCTCAGTCAGAATTATTCTGGAATATTGTGATGACTACGTTGAATGTCTAGGGTTATGAAAATGATGAAGTGTAAGTCACAACAACAACAGACAGATAAACAATTTAATTTATTCCACAACACTTTACAACACTGTGACACTCACACACATATAACACTCTATAAGACTATCTTAAATGAGTCAAGTGTAAAGTTTCAAATATATATGTAATAATTACTTTCAACAATAGATATCCTGATTCAACTACACAGTGAACCAGGAATCACAATCAAATGTAATCACAATTTATAAATATGATCTTTGTATTGACAGAATTTATTAGTATTTTCCTATGTCTGTAAGTTGTGAAGTAGTACTATGAGGTAATACTGGTTTTGTTTTTTCAAGCTAGATTGTTGTTTGTCATCATGACTTCACGTGTTTGATTATCGTGGAAATAGTATTGGGAAAAGTTCACAGTTCCTGTCATTTGAACCAATTTATTGTCCCTCTGAGTTTAATGTAATGTCACTTTTAGAAGGGGGGGGGGCCACATAATGTTGAGCTGCTCCGGCCACAGAAGCTTATCTTTCGTGATGGCGGCAGGAAAAGACTCCTCTGCTCGATTGCTTCACTGTGTTCTGGTGACACCTCACTGGTCGCTATCTGGACCAAGGAGTATGCTGTCAGCCTCTGGATTCAGCAAAACTCAGACCAGGTGCTGCTTCAATAACTTAGGACCACGGTCCCTGAAACAAGAAGGTTGTACCTCCTACTTCAGAACTAATTTATAATCTATTTCCACACTGAACACAATACATAACAAACACTGAGTTCAGAGCGGTAGGCCAACTGCTAGCTTCATCTGAAACAATTTACACCAGTATACTCCTCCCTAATGGTTACTACGCCTCTGCAATTCCAGCATTAGTTCTATCTAGTCAATAAGATAGGTGTCAGTGTACTGTTTGGCAATTCCATGCAGTTTTACTTTTCTCCGACACGTCCTGTTCAGGTTGGAGCACTATCTAGGCCTTGCCTCATGTTTGCTACTGAACCACGCACATATACAGACATAAATTATCAATTTACATTCAATTTTCATTAAAAGATATCAAATATGTCAAGCTTACCACCATTCATGGAAATAATACACAAATACGTTGACTGGCGATGAATATGGCACAAATTCCGATCTGCCTCTGTCCCAGGCTTTTATTTAGAAAAAATATAAGCTGGTTCTCAACGCACTGTTTCTGAGTACGTTTATTTTAAAATGTGGCACTGAACTGACGCTCCTAATTGACTATATTGGCGGGTCTAACCAATCGGGCCATGTTTACACAGCTTTTCAAAAATTTGTACCCTTCTCACGTTTCCCCTAACAACCAAAATTAGTATTTATAGTCCGACTAATCGTGTTGCGCCTTACATTTACTTCTATCCAATCAAATAGGATTTAACATGGTGGCCTATTTCCCGTAAAATGGTGGTTTCAAAACATGCCACTGTGCGATTATTATTTGGTGTTGTCTAACACCCTCACTCTTTTCTTTTGGCTATAATTTGTTAATTCCTAGACTATTTGCGTAACACTTAACCTATTCTTTGTCAGCAAGTCCTAAGGAACCCAAATATATAAGCTTTAAGGGAGCTAAGTGGCGGCGTTCAAAATATGTATTTTCTTCTAGGATAGTCGTGCTGTTACCACCTCCTCACTTCCAAACTTTAGGGTGTCTGCTGTACTGTCAGGCTTTCAAACGTAAACCAGTATAATGTCATGTTTCCCAATAAGCATTTTACAGGTTTTTACACCTAACTCTCGTATGGGTAGTGTTTTTTATCACTGTCTATTTGAAAAAAAAGCTAGTGCTTCATGCCTTTCGCGTTGGGGGTGGCATTAATTGTATATCGCGAGACGCGTGTTAGTGTTGCCGGCGTTCCTGCTTTCAGCCCTCCCTCTTTCTATCCTAATTCCATCTGTCTTTTCATTACGCAGTGTATTAATCTAGGTCATTAATCAGCTTGCGTATCTCAAGGTTTTCTTAGAAATGCAGTACACGTTTTATTGTTTTGTGGAAACGCGTGTATGCTGCTGTAGGCTTTACTAGTAAACGTGCAAGCGTGAGAATATGCAGACGAAGCAGAAAAAGGGGGATCTCGAGTACAGTCATTGTGACAGCACTATTCTTTACCATTCTTCTTTCCCTTTTATTGAATTTATGTGTTAGGCTTTACATTTACCTTTTAATTTATATATGTGGATTTAGAATGTTTCACGACAAGCTTATACGGCAGCTTCATGCCTAAACCATTACTGCAGCATATACCATAGCAGATTGTTACTTCTACACATCAGTGCAGAAAGTCGAAGGGTAGGGGTTTGCCTGTTGCAACCCTGCGAAGTCGTCTCCTTACATCTCTACTTTGCTCCTGGTAGTGCGTCATTGACCTCTCCTGTGGGTATCCATTTTTTGTCATTGTACAAGTCAAAGCTACTTCAACCAGCTGGCGTCTTTCAATCAGGACCTAGCCTGGTCGCCCTAAACTGATTTTATTTTCAACCTCACGCCTAGGGCACTAGTAATACATCAATAGGCTGCAGAGTGCTCTACACTGAGAGCCTTAATATTTACTGCAATAGCATTAGCAACCTGGGGATAGGTTTTCTCTTCCCACAGCTAACAGATAGACCATACAGTGAAGGAATTTAATGTTTCCCAAAGTTTGGGGAGTATGTACGCGGAACTGTGAGCTAATACTTCGGTTGACTGGAGAACTGTTAGTTAGTGTTTTCTCCAGCATAGGAGGTACATCTCTCGGGTTTAATTTAACGAAGCAGAAGCAGCCGTCTTCAAGCAAGAGGATGGGGGCCGCCCTTGTTAGTTTGATTTTCTTGGTTTTGTATATGTACGTGTAGTGGTGGCTTGGAATCAATACGATTCACCAGTGCTCTATGACTGTATTTTGGTGTGACATAAAATCACTTGCACATCAAGGCTAGTGAGATTAGTATTATATTTTTATGTGAATTTATTTAATAAATATATTTATATGTTCTAAGCGGTCAGAATTCACTTTCTACCTGCCACTTGATGTTAACTTGTGTTGTCGTTACTTTAATAGATAAACTTATTTAGCAGAGAGGCCGGAGGAAGTGTATGATATTCAACAACAATGTCTCGAGTATGGCTGGAAGAAGACAATAGCTACCTAACTACATATCTCTTCTCTCCAGAAGTCATACCTCCCTCTTTATTCTACATTAGTAAATCTATATATATCTACTTTCACACTACTCATTCATACTCTGTCTAAACTCAGACATAATCCACTTCCATACTCGTGACAGGGTTCCGCCACAGATTGGGATTGAAAAAATATAAATGGTTTTGTTGGTTTTGTTTTTTTGTTGTTGTTAAATTTTGCGCGCTGGGCGATTTTAGCAGAAACAGTGGTGTGCAGGGACGGAGCAGGTTATATTTTTATTCCTATTGCTGTCTCCTATTTTTTTTTTTAGTAGCTTCACAGCTTTTAGCGCTGCCTTTATTTAAATTAAATCTACCGAGCCTACATTAGAAAAATTTAATCCCATTTTGGCTTAAGCCAAATAGTTACTTAAGAGAAATTTAATACGTTTACTTTATGAATTAAAAAAAAAAATTATGACAGGGAAAGAATGAGATTAATTTCAAGACAGATAAGTAAAGCTTAACTACCTTTTTCAAGATATGGTTGGCTAAAAGGTCATTTTAGTTTTAAATATGGAAGAAAAGTACTCTTACACATACCGTATTTCATTAGCATCTTGCAGAGTACAAATTTGTACTAAGACTTTTAGGCTTACTTGAATAAGGTTAAAAAAATTCAGGCTGGAAATTGAAAAATAAGGAAAAACTGAAGTTTCTTTTATGTACAATACTGACTTGCATTAGAGTTAATAATATCATGTTTGGGGAGAGTGAACCACGCAAAAAGAGAAAGCTAATAAGTTGACCAAAATAAACAGATGCACAGAAAAAAAAATCATTCTCCACTCAAAAGAGCACTGATAATTATTATTGGATTATTATATTTACAGTTTACTGAAAATGGCAAAGTACCCTAAGCTTTATATATATATATATATATATATATATATATATATATATATATATATATATTATATATATATATATATATATATATATATATATATATATATATATATATATATATATATATATATATATATATATATATACACACACACACACACACACACATACTTATATATATATCTAATGATCTTTGTGCAGGGGTTCTCTGAAACCTGAAAATTATTTGAAGGGTTCTTTCAGGATAAAAAGGTTGAGAAAGGCTGCATCAAGCACTACAGTCAGTTGAGACCAGGGTTGTAGAGTCGGCCAAAAATTTTTCCGAAAAAGTCGACTCCAACTAGTTTTTTTAACTAGTGATTTGGCATAAAACTATGCACTTATATGGAGTTATATGCAAAAATGTAGTATGTGTGTGAATAATTGGCTTCCGTAGACTACATTTTAATCTTTCATTCATTCATACAGTAATATAAAATAACAAATCATCCATACCTGCACACAAATGACTGCGTTGACAAACACTATGAGGCAAAATAGTTTCATTTTACAAAGACGGGGAAATTGGTAGTATGTATAGTTTATTTTCAATTTTTGTGTGCTTTTTTTTAAATGCAAGAGAGAAAACTGGACTGATTCTAAAGGCGACAAACTGGAACAGATTAAGCACTACGACTTATGGAACATGGAATACAAGGAGTATAAATGGGAATGAAGAGGAGCTGGTGGAAGAGATGAGGAAAGCAAAACTAGAAATTCTGGCTTTAACGGAAACGAAGAAAAAGGGACAAGGAGTTAGGGATCTCGATGACGACACGCTTCTCTACAGTGGTGTACCCACATCTGAAAGAGCTAAAAGGGGGTGAGTTGTATTGTGGCAAAAAACTAAAAAGATAGTATCAAGGGATGGAACTTTGTCTCCGAACGTATTATGGTCCTAAAACTAAAAGGAGAAACCATAGTCAATCTGGTCATTGTGTATGGGCCAAATCAAGATGAGCGAGCAGAGATCAAGGAGGAATTCTTCGAGCTGCTTCAGAGGAAAGTGGACGACTGTCTAGATGAAATTATCATGCTCGGAGATTTCAATGCCAGAGTTGGAAATGACCATGCTAGATGGGGTGGAGTTATCGGAAGATATGGAGAACATACTCTTAATGGCAATGGAAAACGACTCCTTAGATTTTGCACTGAGCAAAATCTGATCATTACAAACACAAAGTTCCCCCATAAGTGCATACATGTATACACTAGATGTGAACCAACCAAGAATGAGAAATCAGTGATCGACTATGCCATAGTTAGGAAGAGCTCATTCACATATGTCCGAGATGCTAGAGACAGGGGCCAGAGACTAGAAGTGATCACTACCTGCTAACAATTAAAAGAACAACTGATAGAGTTGCTCGGCCTAGGAATTGCCTAACATCACGCACGAAGCTAAGTAAACGAACAAGAGAAATGAGTATTAAGACCTACATGCTGAGAGAGTCAGAAGTTAAGACCAGATATCAGGACCTTATTGCTACAGCAATGAGAAACACAGAAAAACAACCTGATGACATGGAAACCCTCTGGCTTAAATTCAAGGACATCATAAAGACAGCTGCAGCAAAAGCATGCGGTGAAGTCCGACTTGGGAAGAAGAGAAAGAGGACACCTTGGTGGACAGAGGAAGTTAAAGAGAAAATAAAAGAGATGGAAAAAGATGGAAACAATACTTAGGAGCTAAAAACACAGCAGGAAAAACAGAGAAATATAAAGAATATGTGATACTCTGAACAGAAGCAAAGAACAAGGTGCTAGCAGCAAAACAGAAGTCCTGGGAAGAATTTGGAGAAAAGCTAGAAAAAAGATGCTAAAACAAAATCAGAAATTGTTCTACAAGACCCTAAAGAACACCAGAAAGGAAAAACAGTGCCCTCTTATATTTATAAAGGACAAGCAAGGCAAATTGCTTACTACCCCAAAGGAAGTAATGGAAAGAATATTTCTCAGAACACCTTGATGGTGAGCAAGGTCAAGCATCAGAAATGATAACCACTAGCACAGAAGAGGAAACCAATGGTGGTGAACATGTCATAAAGATGGAAGAACGGAAGGCAGCACTAGAGACAATCAAAATGGGCAAAGCTGCAGGGCATGATTGTATAACACCAGAAATGGTTAAGTACATGGGAGCAGCAGACGACCTATTTCTCCTGAGGGTCCTACAGGCAGCTTGGTGCAACATGACAGCAGCACAGGATTGGGAGATTGCCATCATAACAACGATTTTCAAAAAGGGTAACAACTGACAATGTAAAAACCATAGCGGCATATCTCTTCTCAGTGTCCCTGGTAAAATCTACTCTAGAATCCTGGAGCAGATTCTCAGACGCCTAGCGGAGCCACAAATGGACGAGGTCCAATATGGCTTCTGAGCAAACCGAGGTACTCAAGACCTAATCTTCACACTCATACAGCTGAGTGAAAAGACCCTTGAGTATAAGAGTGAGATCTATCTTTGTTTCTTAGATCTGGAAAAGGCGTTTGACAAGGTCCCCTGGAGCAAACTTTGAGACTGTTTGGAAACGAAGAACATTCCAGCACCTCTGATTCATGCTATACAGCGCTTGTACAAGTCTTGCAGAAATTATGTGAGGACGGCAAACCATAAGTCAGAAAAGTTCAGGACCACCACTGGTGTAAGACAATGTCACCTTATCTTTTCATACTCCTCATGGACGATGTCATCAAGGCATATATTTGGAGAGGACAAGAAAATATTCAGTGGGGTACTGGAAGATGAGACATGTATGTATTTCAGAGCCGGCATTTGCTGATGATGTTGCCCTGATTGCTAAATCAGAGGCACATCTCTAATCCAACCTGCAAGTCTGGAAGGAAGAGCTGGAGAGAGAGGGATGGTCATAAGCAGCTCTAATACAAAAACCATGGCGATATCACGAGAGGAAAGAAGGCATCAGATTAAATTAAGAGAACAGATCCTGGAGCAGGTCAACCACTTTAAATACCTAGGAGGTGTCACAGACATGAAGAAAGGCATCAAAGAAGAGGTGGCTACCCGAAGAGCAGCAGCTGGGAGACTTTTTCAAGACATAAATCAAAGATTCCTCAGCAAAAGAGAAGTTAGAAAGAAGACGAAGATGGGTGTATACCGCTCCACCTCAGTCTTGACGTATGGATGCGAGCTAAGGGCAATGACTACAACCTACAAAAGCCAGATCCAAACCACAGAAATGAAGTATCTGAGAAGATGGTTGAAGTAACAAAAAGAGAAATGGTCCGCAGCCAGATGATACGTCAAGGACTAAAAACCCGACCCCTGCAGACCCAAGTAGAACGGTCCCAACTAAAATGGTTTGGCCATGTCTGCAGTGTGACGATACGGTTGTGCGATCTTACGTCCACTCCAGCGGTATCACTTTTTTCTTCATTTTTCTCTTCCTCTCACTCAACGCTTTTATTTGGCAAAATTTTTGCCATTTCATTCATTATTTTACTCTCTATGCTGAATCTAGTAGGGTGAAGTCTCTAACACTCCACACCCCTGCGGAAGTATCGGCCACGGGACTATCTTTAATATTCACATGTTTGCTTTGAGCCGATCCCAGACAGAATTGTAATAACGCCATGTAATTTGACCGATCAGCGACTGATAAGTTTTCGCTTCATTCGTCTGGCCACATTTGATAGAGACGGTCATCTCTATTGATCCCTTTGAACGTGACTGTCCGTCACTTGACTCCAGGTGGCTAGCGACTTTCCCTATGTTTGCACAAAACGGGAGATAATGAGGTAATCGCTTCCGATGTACGTTCTGTATCGAGATTACAGATACATCTGTCTGGAAACTCAAAATGTGCAGACGATAGCATCAGGTCAGTATCAGTGCACAACATTTGTTTGTGAAGATAGCACAAGATGCCGGCGGAAGTCTGATTCAACGATATGAAGAGGTCATGCGTGGATATTAAATTTAATATTTTGAAACACATGAGGGTATTTATTGAATTTGAAACACCCCTTCCCACGTAGTGCTGAACGAGATTTGATTGGATTGGTTGATTTGAGAGGCCGGAATATGCAATGTATCTCCTCGGAAAATTAGGCGGAAACACAGCTGGAATTCATGGAGCTGCGGTAGCATAGTGGTTAGTGCACTGGCTTCCTAGCGCAGTGGTCTATGGTTCGATCCCCAGATGAGGCGGGAATTTTTTAGGCTACAAACGGCTCCTGGGTTGACCCAGCCCCAAATGGGTACCAGAGCAACTTCTGGGAAGGTTAAGGCGGCCGGCGTGATGCCGACCACATCACCCCTCGTGTGCCGACGGTCAAGATAATATGGGCCTAACACCATATTCGCAATATACATCAATGGGCGTGTAACGGGTTCCTTTTTTTTTTTTTACAGCTGGAATTTGAACTTGGAAACTGGAAATATACTGTAAGAAAATCGGAGTCGCAGCACACACTGCAGCACAAACGTCAGACTAGCGACTCCTAAAAGCCAGAAAGAAAAGGAGACATTGGACTTAGAAATTCCACAACTACAGTAGAACTCCATTTATCCGAACCCCATGGGACCGAGCATCGTTCGGATAATCAAATGTTCGGATAATTGGATTACATAATGTATCGAGTACATGTACACATATTTCTAAAAATAATTAACCATCACAAGGAAATTACACTATAAAACATATTTACTTGTACTGTAATAATAATACCCACACTGTATTAGATCACTGTATCACCAAAATCTTTCATTACATTTTGCAGTGCATGTACTACTTGTATTAATTATTTTTTTTTAAGAAAGAGAAATGTTTTCAAAATAACATTACAAACGATTCAAAACCAGGCGCAACTTACGTATACATGTACTTGCACAGATGTAACCCACTATTTAAATTAATGAGGAATCCTCTTTTGCACCAAACTGGATAGTCTCCTTTTGGCTGCTAAGTCCCGCATTCTCTTCAACAGCAGAAGCTGTATAGGACAGCTGTCATCTTCTTGCTCGTACCAAGCCATCGCTGTTTCTAGTGCTATAAGGCCTCTTCAGGACTTGGTCGACGTTTTGGGTTTTCTTCATAATCTACAAGTACATCATGTACTTCTGAGGAGTCTTCATCATCGGTCACTACATGTATTTGGTTTTCTTCTTGCACAAAAGACAAAATTTCTTCGTCATTCAAAAACTGAAAACCAGAATCATTATCATCTTCTAGCCACATGTGTGCATCATCTTTGTCACAGGCCGAAAATCCGGGCATTGCTTGAAACAGTTCCACAACTTCATTTATACAATCATCATTTGTGTCCACTACAGTAGTTTCATTTCCTCCTTTTTTTCCCAAGCAATCTATTCCAAGCCTTGTTGAGATTATCTTGTGACAGGGTGGTCCAAGCATCAGCTAACATATATCAGCAGTCTTTGAGATTAAGCTTTTTGGAAAACGCCACCACACTTTCTTCATCTTCAGCCAACAATAAACGACGCATGACTTCCTTCTTGTACATCGTTTTAAGCTTTGCTATAACACACCCCCTGCACTATTTCCAAGCACTCTTCTGTGCTTTGTAGCCAATGATCATTAGCACCGGTAAACGATGACTTCCACTGGCATTCGCGGCTACCAAAATTGTTACTCTCTCTTTGCACTTTTTAAACACAGGGGAAGCTGCTTCGCGCTGAGATGCAAGTGATTTTTGAGGCAATGATTTCCAGCATAAGCCAGTCTCATCGGCATTATACACATCGAGTGAATAATCTTTTTCTTCCAAAAAAGCCAAGAATGTTTCTTTAAAATTTTCAGCGGCAGTTGCATCTCCAATTCTCGTATGCCATGACGAGATTTCAAGTTTCTTAACCATCCCTGGCTAGCCTTAAAGTCAGGAGGACAGTCAAGTTGATTGTTGAACTGAAGTGCCTTTTCACACAATAGAGAACCAGAGATAGTTTCCCCTTTGCTTCTTCTTTGCACAAACCATATATACAAAGCCTCTTCCAATTTCAAATCTTTCGCATGTCTCATGGCTTACGTTTCTTCGACCCATTTTCACTATCCAATTTCGGTGCAAAACTCATAATTTTATCCTTGTTACTTTTGATGTCAGAGACGGTAACTTTCCCAACATTGGAAATCCTCGCAAGTGAAGACACAGTTTCACCTTTTCCTAGTCTCTTGATAATTTCTGTTTTCGTTTCAATTGACAAAACATTGCGGTTCCTTTTATATGCTTTAGGCCTTCTGGAAGATTCCATATCGCACAGAGAAATACTTGCACACCAAAATTATTCTGCTGTAGTAGCAGACACAATTATTTTAAGTTGAACTGTCTGTTTAGCCAGTGTTCTGCCTAGAACGCATACGTACACTAGATTGGTAAACCAGATATTAACTGACTTTATGATCTGACTGACTTCCTGTACGTAAGCGACTGACCATTAGCCCATTCCATCCTCTACAAATTGTTCGCACACATTTGAAGCTTGCAGCATCAAAAGATTCAAAAATAAAGTCTAACATGACTGGTGGCGCCTGATTTTTTTTTTTTCTCGAAAAAGTGTTCGGATAATTGGATGTTCGGATAATTGGGGTTCGGATAAATGGAGTTCTACTGTATAAGTAACAGATCGAGTATTGGGCAACTTAGGAATTTACAAGTAAACCAGCATTTTTTACTACAAGACTGGAAACTTAGGAATTTGATCACAAGTCATAGAGGAATTAAACACAAATTTTCCCAGGCCCAGTGATTTCGAATTAACACTAATTTTCGAAGTAACTATACAGAGCTGTGCAAGGAGATTCTATATATATATATGTATGTATGTGTGTGTGTGTGTGTGTGTGTGTGTGTGCGTGCGTGCGTGCGTGCGTGCGTGCGTGCGTGCGTGCGTGCGTGCGTGCGTGCGTGCGTGCGTGCGTGCGTGCGTGCGTGCGTGCGTGCATGCATGCATGCATATATATATATATATATATATATATATATATATATATATATATATATATATATATATATATATATATATATATATATATATATATATATATATATATATATATATATATATATATATATATATATATATATATATATATATATATATATATATATATATATATATATATATATATATATATATATATATATATATATATATATATATATATATATATATATATATATATATATATATATATATATATATATATATATATATATATATATATATATATATATATATATATATATATATATATTTATATATATTTATATTTATATATTTATATTTATATATTTATATTTATATATTTATATATATTTATATATATTTATATATATTTATATATATTTATATATTTATTTATATATATTTTATATATATATTTATATATATTTATATATATTTATATATATAAAGGAATTCGCTGAATTAACTCAGCTGGGGGTTGATCGGGCTAAAAACCATTGCTTAAATACTTCACAAAAGGCGACGGACAGATATAAGTTAACCATTGCTCAGCGCTATGCCGCATGGTTCTTGACTTCTGAATTATCTTGTGAAGACTCTCTTCGGATAGAAGCCCATTACACTTATATCTACATCTCTGCCAAGAGTGATCTTGTGCGAAGGTAAACACCTTTGACGACCCAGTTTAGATACTCTTGAGTTTTGGCCATTGTGGACAACTACTGCAAAGTAGGGGAGACAATCCGTGACATGCAGAATGGGAGAAGATCGGTTACCCCGACAAGCATGGGAAACTAAGAGCCAGGGATCCAGACCTCCAGGACGACCCAGAGTCCTCTGGGAGGACAGCATTAGACAATCTTTGAAGGACTGAGGACTAGAATAGAACCAGGCCAGGAGGAAGACAGTCGATAGGACAGTATGGCGCTCTCTCTTCTAAACCTCTTCACCTCACGGTAGAAGAGAAAGACTTTGTAAGTAATTAAGTGTGCTTTTTCTAAATGTGCAAACAAATTTCCGATTGTGATAAAAACTTTATTTATGATCAGAAGCAAAAAAAATTTCCTACGTTATGTAAAAATGGATGTACTTTAACGTTTTAAGAGTTCTACTACTTTAAAATATTATTTCAATTTTTTTCAGCCAATCCCTTGCATGGATCAAACGTGGATCTGCCGTGACTTAAGTCTCGTAAAATTCGGAGGCGGACTAGACATGTGTTACCGACTCCGACTCCACTAAAAAAATGACCGACTCCACGACTCCGACTCCACAGTCCTGGTTGAGATTAACCAATAAATGAATACACCAGACGAATCAACACACAACAGCCTTAGATTAATCACTGGAGGGATGAAGACATCTCCAATCCAGACAATGGAGAGATACACCAACATCCGCTCTCTGAATGACAGACGTGAGGAAAAGGTATTCACTCACAGTGAGAAGCTTCTACGAATGCCAAATAATCCAATGCATGCCAAACTCCATAGCTTGACAAAGAACAGGCTGAAAAGAACCAGCTAAATAAACATCTCCAAACATCTGCATCGATGCCATGAAGACCTCCTCCCAAAACAACCTACTGAGATTGAAATGTTAATTGACTATGAGGAGCCAGACGACTGCCATGGAAATATATCTATCTTCACAGAAGTCCCTGAAATAAAAAAGAAAGGCCACCAGACCCCTCAACAACTAAAAACATTGGCTCAAGAAATGATTGCAATACAAAACACCAGAAATGATAACATGATGAATGAGATCAGATCTGGGCTTAACATCATCCAAAAGTCATCAACCATTGCCCTTCAGTGGTTACCCTCCCATTGTGGAATTGCTGGTAATGAGAAAGCAGATGCTCTATCAAGAAGTGGCAGTAAATTGGAACAATACAGCCATCCATTGCCGTATCGGGAAGCAAAAAAAAT
The DNA here is from genome assembly GCA_024509875.1 of Oreohelix idahoensis. Taxonomy (NCBI): domain Eukaryota; kingdom Metazoa; phylum Mollusca; class Gastropoda; order Stylommatophora; family Oreohelicidae; genus Oreohelix; species Oreohelix idahoensis. Next base: position 114,978 of record JAMPIV010021154.1, on the reverse strand, counting down.
AATCCACAACAAGTACAAAAATCAGTGGAAGGAGGAAGGGGATATATACAGCAGAGATGACCCAATACACCATCTAAACAGATACCAACAGACCACAATGTTCCGCCTGAGAACCGGCCACTGCAGATTACTAGGACATCTCTATCGTCTCAAGATATCCCACACAAATGAATGCCCATGCGGAACAGGAATCCAGACCCCAGAACACATTCTCCAGAACTGTCCAACCCACGATGAACCGCGACGTGCGACCTGGCCAAGGGGTGCTGAGCTCCAGCAGAAGCTATGCGGCCGCCGAGCCGACCTGGTAAAGACTGTGGACTTCGTCCTGGCGACAGGCCTGCAGATTTAGCATGACTACAAACTGAACGCAGAAGAAGAAGACAACACACAACAAACAAACAACACTAACCTACAAATACAAACAACCAAACAAACGAAACAAATCAAGAAACAATCAACACAAACCAAACTACTAATCAACTTACAAAGCAACAACACGTTTAAAAAAAAAAAGAAAAAAAAAAAAGAAAGAATTGTTCGCTTGCCACCAGAGCTCAAGATCACAAGGTCAAAAAAAAAAAAAAAAAATTACCGGAACTGGAATAACAGTACGCAATAGTTCTAATCAGAAGGAACGAAAAACATGAAATAATTTACTAAAGGGGGAAACAACTCTGTTAAACCTCAATGATTATGTATTCAAAGTAAAACAGAAATACCTGCTAATGAAATCGGTAAAGCTTGAGCACATTTATGCGTACTAACCTTAAATTCTTATAGTTCTGCTGCTCAAATTAAATGAATGAACAACTATCATGAATATGGTTTTTATGTACGAGGTACTTGATAATGTGACAACTTAGTTCTGACAGAATATTTCGCCTACAATGACAGAAGTAGGACTACACATTTTCAGGAAGTTCGAAGACATACTCACCTGTTTCCCAGCAAACGAGTTTCACCACATAGCCACTGCTGCATTTGTCACGACTGAAAAGATTTGTCGAATGTCAGTTTAAAAGGAATGCATCAGATATATCTAAATACCAGGCATTATTTAATCACATTCTGCATGAATGGTTATTTAACGTTTGATGTATCAGGTCGTTAAACAAGCCTCCACAGAAAATGTTTCTTAAGTAAATCTTGTATCTCTTAGCGTTAATGTGCTTACATGTATTTTCTTATCGGTGCCGTACTAAATAAATTTTGCGGTGTTTCGTTGTTCTTGTTGTTCTTTGACATTTTATTTTGATTTCGTTAATTGATCTTTTTAGTGTTGATTAGTCCTGCCAAGTTTCAAAAGTAAGTCTTGACTAACAGTTTTGCTATTGTCAACCAGTCTTGCTGTGTTTGGTCACAAGATATGGACTCATCTTGGCAGCAATATTGATAAAGTTGGAGGGACAGACAGTGACATAAAAACAAGAACGCAAAAAGCAAGACGAAATTTTATTGCATTTGAAAATAAAAAGAAACCACGCCCAACACAAGAATAATTAACTCAAATGTCAAGTTAGTCCTACTGAATGACCTGAATGAAGATAATTAGTCTTATGAATCATGTGACTAAAGCATTTTAAAGAATTACCATGAGAAGATGTGACAAGTAAAAACGAAATCAGAACTCGTGAATAAACAGTGGTGGCGCAGTGGTTAGTGCACTGGCTTCCTAGCTCGGTGGTCCATAGTTCGAACCCCAGTTGAGGCAGGATTTTTTAGATCGCAAACGGCTCCGGGGTCGATCCAACCTCACGAATTGGGTACCAGAGCAACTCTGGGAAGGTTCAGGTGGCCAGCGTGATGCTGACCTCTTCACTCCTAGTGTGCCGATGGTCAAGAAAATATGGGCCTAACACCATATTCCCAACATGCCACAGTGGGCGTGTATGTCACAGATGGAAATAGTGCCGCAGTAATCATCCACTTTTGCCCCTCCCCATCTAGTTTATTTTTTTTGCTACATGAACGAAGGATTCACCAGTGCAATTAACACGTGGGCCATCTGGCAATTAAGCTCTATGTGAACATAGAGCGAAGCGCGGAGCATGGCGTAATAGATTCTTTGATCAGGGGAACACACGAGATATTCAGTCTGAGACGGACCTCGGATTGTAAAACTTTCAGAGAAGTAATTACGTAGCTGATATTTGGCAGAGGAGGAAGAGGTGGTAAAATTACCTTTGATTTAAGAATCGAACGGCAAATTGGCTCGGGTCTGGCAGTGGTGTGACTTTCGCGTTAGAGAACGATTGAACGGAATTTTTCAATATATACCACGTCTCTCCGATAGCCATGATCAGTTGCCCAGAAATCTATCGGAATTCACTAGCTCGTTATCTTAAGATTTCTCGTACAGAGTGAACATTAATAGATTCTGTGGAGTGTTTCATTTTTCTGATTGCGGTAATTTATATACTAGCTTTCAAGTGATTTAGTGTATTTAAAGTTTTCATTATATTTCACTGAGATTTTCTGTGCTAATTAAATAACTTATAGCTAAATTTTCCAGCCGTAAAGTAAATTTAATTACTCGCTATTTTCCCAGTAAGAGATGTTTTAAATTGACTAATACATACATTAAATAACTGTCTACTGACGGCATATATTATTTACTTCTATCCATTTTATGTAATTTTATAAATGACTAGTGTTCATATCACGCGTTAAAAGAACGATAGGATAAGCTAGACACGTGTGTTTTAAATCTAATTTATAACAGAGTGGTGTAGAGGTCCTATTTTTAACACGTGTTAGATATGATATTGATAATTTGGTTAAATGTTTATATTTTATTTTCCTAAAATATAGGCTGATCAAACCTGAGTACTAGCGGATTATTTTTCTTATGGCCATATGAACTTATGATCATACGAACTTATACTATTATAAGCATCCAAGAATATTTAATATTAATGAGCTTCTTACTGCGACCTGTGCGGTCCAATTTTCCTCATTTCCACGAGAGAAAGCAGAATAGAAACATTACATTATAATATTAACTGGACCAGAGCTATTACCAGATTTATTTATATCAATCTCATCAGCCAGCTGCGGCGAACTATAGTGTCAGCAACATTTGTGTAACTTAACCTAGCGTTTCAACCACCTGAGGCTAAACACCCTAGGAACTGTATATGTTCTATTCATCCTACATCGGCGATCACCACGCATGAACCCTACTCCAACCAACTGAAGGCATAGATAACTTATTGTATCCAGGACAAATTAAAACACTGACTCTAGCGACTCCTGTGAAATTTGCAGTCAGCAACTACGGAGAGTCTGGGGCTAGATTTGGCAAAACTAAAATTTGACACTTAATAGTATCATTACTTATTAGTGTATTTCTTTGGAATGCCTGCGACAACTACTGGGGTAAGCATAGTCTGAAAGTGGCCACTGCGTGTATTTGATTTGAATGAACAGAGAAAGAAACTTATGTCTCATGTTAACATCATATACTTATATGGTTTCTTCTTTTTTATCTCAATAATCTGATTAGTCACGGGATAGATTACATTAAGAACCTATTCTTTTCCCATCCTGACTATTTCATCACTTATTGTTACCTTTTGATCTTTTGGGTAAATTAACCTCTGTTGAGATCGTCCTTTCTTTTCCTTTACCAGAGAGGAGAACCTATTTGATTAATTTCCATTGTGTCTGTAAACCATGATCTCTTGATGGATATGATTTATGCTGTGATTTTTCTATTTGATAATAAACTTTATTAAACCTTTAGTTATCGTGTCGGTCAACCCCTATTCATTATATGTTATCCATAGTTTGTTTTCACGTTCGTGCGTATTTGTCACAGAATTGTGTGCATGTGAGTGTAGTGTAACTTGTATTTTCGTACAAGGACAGAAAGTGCGTCTGATTTAAATATCGTCGCCCAGATAGGCTGGATTAGATAAATTATTCTATCCAGAGACTGTCCTTTCTCTTACACGATCACCCTCGTGATAAAAACTATATCTTACCCCTTACTTTCACATTGTCATCACTATCACCTCTGTTCAGACAGGGCTATAAACATCTATACCTATCTGATAATCCATCCACGACAGTGTAACGGGATCCTTTACCTTTACCAGGCACACAAAAAAGTCACATATATTATACGAACATTAATAGAAATAGCTATAAAAATAAAAACAGGTATAAACTAAAGTTAGGCATTCGAGACGATGATATTTTAGAAATTTATAAAAATTCTAGAAAAGCACACACGTCGATAGCATAAACCTGATTATTTCTCAGAACTCCTGGATGGTGAGCAAGGTCAAGCATCAGAAATGATAACCACTAGCACAGAAGAGGAAATCAATGGTGGTGAAGATGGCATAAAGATGGAAGAACTGAAGGCAGCACTGGAGAAAATCAAGATGGGCAAAGCAGCAGGGCATGATGGCATAACACCAGAAATGTTTAAGTACATGGGAGCAGCAGGCGACCTATTACTCCTGAGGGTCCTACAGGCAGCTTTGTGCAACAAGACCATACCAAAGGGCAGAGATCAATAGAAACGGCAACTAAGAAGGTACATGGGTCCTTGTGCAGAATAGAAGGATTTAAATGATAAGACAAGGTCACCAATGTGAGGCTGCTGGAAAAAAAGTAGTGAGGAAAACACACTAGTGTTGGCCATGTCATCTAGTCAGGAAACCTTTTGGTAACATTACAGGCCAGTCCTTGCTCTGGAATACCTGCCTGGAGCTAGAGAAAAAAAGGAGACCAAAAACACGCGGAGAAGGAAGATGGGAACAGATATGAAATGGATAAGAATTCATGGAAATAATTTGAATGGATGGCACAAGACAAAGAGGCTTGGCGTAAATTAGTGGAAAGCATATGGTCCTCAGCAAGCTAAAGGATAATGATAGTTACTGTTAATCAACCTTGCTTTGATCGATTAGTCTTGCTTGGTTAATCAATCACCAGCTGTACCAACGATATTATGAAGGAAAGATGAGACTAAAGAGACTATCACGTACCCTTTGTCCATGTAGCTCTGCAGTTTTTCAGGATCACTACCATTTTTGAGCAGCGAAATCTTCGATTTTTTGGCTTTGGATTCCACTTCGTAGTAAGTAGCCAGAGTCTTCCTGCAAGAGTAAAGGGTTACACATGTCACATGACGTTTTAGATGTTAGTTTCTTTTTAGACACGTATAAGTTAGAGGTCATGGGGGAAGAGGAACTTGTTCTCCTGCCAGGCGCGTCAATTAAAGGGGGGGGGGGGGGGGGGGCGCAGATAGTTGAACGTCCCCTGGTCCAGATAATAAAAAGTTGAGGTAATTGAGACCCTGGCAGAATTTGGAATAGAAGGAATTGAAAATAAAATATTGAATGACCTCTACAGCAGTGGATCATCATTATCATCAGCTGCCAATATCCGCAACGAAAGTGGGCTGCAATAAATCTCCAACGTTTCTTCAAAAGCAATGGATATATCTCCTAAAATTAATATTTGTAGCTTTCCCAAGAAACATTGGAACATCGAATATGAAGACAATTGGTCTTATGAATCATGTGACTAAAACATTTTTAAGAATTACCATGTACATGGAGGCATATCTGGAGTCATCATTATATGACCACCAGCTCTGCACAATGCTACAATATACAAACGTGGAAGTGAACCTATGTCTGTGAGACTAATTACATCCTCATTGACTCTTGAAATCATCCATACACTTCCAGGGATTCCCTCTGTGGTTAAACTTTTTGAGAACCCAGCATTGCGCACTAAGCTTGGAGAAGTCACTTGAGCCCCAGAAAGAGCTCCCTTGGATGGCGGGGAATGCACAGTATGCCACGCACTTCTTACTCCTAGCGGGGAACCAGATGTGACGATCCATTAAATGCAAGCCAAGCTGGAAAAACTGGAGCTCATGACTTCAGCTCAACACGTTTCGGAATAGCAGAAAAGCCACAGGAAAAGCCTAGATCTACAGTGTGAATAATACCAATGAGTCTTCAACTTGGTATTGGCTGCTAAAGAGCGAGAAGCTCAGCAGCCCTAGTTAAACAACAACAACAAGAATTACCATGAGAAGAGTAACAAGTAAAAACAAAAATCAGAATTCGTGAATAAACAGTGCGGATTTGTAAATAGCCGAGGCACAAAGTCAAATATATCATATGAACATTAAATAGAAATAGCTATGGAAATAAAAACAGATATAAACTAAAGCTAGACATTCGAGACGATGGCACTTGAGAAAATTATCAAAATTCTAGAAAAGCACACGTCGATAGCATAAACCTGATTACAATAAAGAATAGGTGTTGATAACAAACAATAGCTATAAGAATTGGCACCTTAATAAGAAAGTCTCACTATATGAAACATAATTAATGTTAATAACACCACGGATAGCTAAAACATGGAATGAAGATGGCATAAAAGAGGTTAGTGCGGAAAGGAGGCTTGTGTCCCATATCAGTAGGATGTAGTACATTTTCTTTGGGAGTATTATGGGAAGATGAAAGCTACAATATATTGTGACATCCGGAAAACCTGATGAAAAAAGACAAAGAGTTTGACAAAGAGAGAAGATAGTGGAAGTTTTAATTTATTCACATGGAAAGAAGTCGACAACAAACTGATTCACAGCACTGGGGACAAGCAATTGTGGGAAGTGACATGATCGATTACGCCATCCGATATATCACTTGACAAAGAAGAAGAAGTGTGAGGTCTGCTGGCGCATTATTATCTATGACAAATCTGTTTAAACCGGACTCTCTTGCAGCATAGCATGATATTAAATTTAAATTATGTTGGTAAATACTAAAACAATTAAATATGTAATAGATGCTTGTATATTTAACACATAGGAAAGCGAATCATTTGAATGAGCAACATCTTTGGGCACATATCATAGTTATTATTAATGGAAACTTACTGATTAACAACGATATTAATTATTATTATGGGGGGGGGGGGGGGGGGGCCGTGCAAGCAAGACACCTCCCTCCCCTTTGGGCAAAAGAAAGAAGACACATTTGTGTAATTAAATTTGCAAAAATGAACTGTCCAAGTCTGAACAAGGGACACAATCAGTAGAGTTTAGACTCTAGGGCAGTGATTTTTAACTCACGACACACTGAACAAAATTGTCAAAACACACCATCAGTTTTTTTTTAATGAGACATTTTATCATTTAAAAAACGAGTATTAAGATTGTTTTTAACAGTTGAATAATTGGAATTCTAATCATCGTGTTATTTTTAAAAATAATATTGATTTGGATTGCAAAAGATTAAAAAAAATAATGTTCATATTTGTTATTATTCCGATTATTGAAAAGAGACAATCATTGAAAAGGAAAAGGTGTTATTTATGTATTAAAAAAATCCTATGACGTTTTTCATTGGCCTAAAAAAAAAGTGTCCACCTCTTCTCCTCTCTCTGTCACACACCATCTCTTTATCTAAATGAAATAATGAAAAACCAGGTTTTAATTAAAATAGTTTGCCCTGTGATGAAAAATTGTAATGCTACGTTAATGTTTTCTATTTACAATAAGTACAAAGAAGACAAACATGAGTAGAAAAAAGGAAACAGTGTGTAAAAACGATGCCAGAGTTCTTTTGCTTGGCCAGTGCGACGAATCCTTTCAGGCTTCCCAACATAGAAAGAGCACTGTTCGTGCAGATGCTGATGCATATTTTCCATGGCAAATCGTGAGAACTGAAAATAACTGTCGCCAACATCAAGAATGTCTTGGCCTTTTGTTGTTTCTGCAAGTGGTTTGAAAAAAAAATTGTTCAATGATGTTTCTGTGACGATACGGTTGTGCGATCTCACGTCCACTCCGTCAGTATCACTTTTTCCCTTCATTTTTCTTTTCCTCTCACTCATTGCTTTTATTTGGCATAATTTTTGCCCTTTCATTCATTATTATGTGGCATATTTTATACACCATTTTTTTCTCTCTATGCTGAATCTAGTAGGGGAAAGTCTCTAAGACTCCACTACCCTACTGAAGTATTTGCTATAGCACTGTCTTTATCTTGTTTAGCACTCCTCAGACGTATTTACGTTCCGCCAGGTAAACTGTGGTATTATCGTAACAATACCCAGTCATCAGACCGGTCACCCGCTTATCTCTTTGAATCCGTCTGACCACCTTTGGAAACGTGTCGGTCCAACATTTGACCCCAGTGAAAAGCTGCGGATCGTGTTGACACAAGCGTGTGTTGTGCGCACGATGAAAGAAGACAACATTGTCTGACCAGACATCTGTATGGCGGAGGCACGCAGATAAAGGCGATAACTGGATAACCTGTCGGTGTAGTCATCTTGGCGGAAGACATTACACCAGGAAAACATGGTCACAATATTGTGGGAGGCAGATAGGTTCAGCCGGAACAATATTACGTCTTATTATAAAGAGGTCACGCGTGGATATTAAAATTAATATTTTAAACACGCGAGGGGATATGTAAAACTTCCCCATGCAAACAGTGCTAGAGAGATTTGATTGGTTTGATTTGAGATGCCGGAATAAACAATGCATTCTATTCGGCTGCAAACCATCTGTGAATTGAACTGAGAATGAGAGATGTAATCTAGTGAACTCAGAAACACAGAACAGACAGCTTCGCAACTTCAACCGAGCAACTCCAAAGAGGCCAGAAAGAGAAGGACCAGACCTAGAATTCCTGTATCAAAAGTGACAGATCGACAGTATTAGAGGAACTCTGAAACCTTAAGAGTAAATCCGCATATTTAAATACACAGACTGTAAAACTTCAGGACCAGGACTTTATAAATACAAGACTGGAAACCTAGGAATTGGATCATCAGTCATAAGAGAAATAACATCCCAGACCAAGTGTATCGCAGAACACACGTCGAAGAGGAATTACTAGTTTCCCAGGCCAAGTGATTAATAAAACACCGCCATAAGAGGAATTTCTCAGACGAAATTGCTCGCGTCCATCTGAAAATCGGGGCAAGGAGATTGTGTATTCCCAAAATTTTGAGGTAGGTGCAAACAATTTATTTACCAACGTGAACTTAACATATTTTCTTGCTAGTGGATATATATGAAGCTGGCAACCTCAACATATGAAAATAGTATATTCATGAACCACTACAGCAAGAGCTGGTGATTGTTTCTGACTAGTCGTGCGGGAAACCCGACAGCAGAGCGACCCCAGATTCCGACTGGAGCAGTGATGAGTGATGACTACATCACATGTGCTTCCAGTGTAACATATTATCTTGTGAGATGTATGTACCATTTTTAATTGTAATTCACGCAAAATATTATTCACGCACTCCAGACGCAATTTCGTAGTTAACACCTAGAAGGATATGGGTGAGATTTCATCATATTCCCTGATTTACACTGTGTGCTCGGGAATTTAGTTCTTCTGAGAGGTTAACATTAGTGAGTGGAGCGCATGACAATGGGCCTGTTAGTTTGCGGCAAAAAATGTGCTCAGCAGGCATTTGTTTCTTTCTATTTGTCTAAAGTTCGTGGTTACAAGCCATCATACGATTTGTGGTACTAACTCAGCTAGTGTGAGAGAAAAGCATCCACAATTACCGCATACAGTGGAAGACAGTGTGGAGAAGGATTTTGTCATCACAGCTGCATGACTCACTCATACAATCTAAGTGCTAACTAAACATTACAAACAAGTGTACTGGATGCTACGTGTTGAGCTTTTCCAGTTATATCTGTTGACTCGTTCAACTGGATGGCAAAAAAATCGGCTTCTTTAATGTTAGCAATCACTTGTTACTCAAAGTCTTGAAGGATAACTTGTATACTTCTTTTTCTTCCTCGTTCGCCTTCAGTCTTCTACATTAATGACTCTAATAAAGGCAGTAGTCAGTTCAAGGTTCCTGACATCTCCAAACAGCTTTTCGTGGTATGAAGTAGGTTGTTGCCATATGCTTCTCCGTCCATTGCTGTGTGTTGGGTAGTACTGCAGCAGGTGTTCGGCTGTCATCGGGCTGGTGCCACAGGTGCAGAGATCTGTTGCATCAATTTTGTACTTGTGGTATAGATGGTATCTCAGTCTGTTGTGTCCAGTGTGTAGCCTAAAAATGGTGACATGGTCTCGCCTAGATAGCTGGTCTTGTACTTGTATACGTCGACTAAAAGTGTTATCTGACACTTGGAATTTTCAAAATTTCTTGTTCATATTCCTCGCTAAACATAATATTTACAATTTTACAACATGCTGGTAAAATTACTGACTCAGCAATTGTATGTGATTTCATATTGTTCACTATGTTCCTTTGTGCTTCTTACAGAGCATCGAGGCACCGCGGCAGCCATTCCCACTGCAGGAAACCTGCATCAAGCTATTACATGCTGTTGCCACAGAGGTTTAAATGGCATTTTGTTTTATATGATGATGTTGCCACAATCTGACTTTAGTCGCCTTGTACAACAAGCAAATGTTCGCTTGGTTCATTCTGCCCAACAATCATTAAACCCCGCATTTTCATAGATTATTTGAAATAGCTTGATAACTTTACAAAATGTAATACGTTAAAATGTATTATTAACTAGCTGTTACGGTGTTATTATACTATGAACATAAAAATAATATATTAACTGATTACATACAATTAAGGTGACCAGACGTCCCGGTTTTTCCGGGACAGTCCCGGTTTTCGACCATTTTTGATAATTTGTCCCGACTTTTTTTCGATGCAATCCGGGACGCCAATTTGTCCCGGTTTTGGACGAATTTGCCAATTTGGCATAAATCTCACAGATTAACCAAAAAAAAAAAAATTATTATTCAGTGGCTGACTTGAGGGAATTTTTAATTATTAGTGAACTGGCGCCGAAACAGCACAAGAGGTTGTCAGGACCGCGAATTAGTTTTGTAGTTCCAATGTGATATTCGCAGTTATTTGAAATTTTAGGTAGTGGTAAAGTACCAAGATTTTGCGTACGGTATACGTTTATTTAATTTAAACGGTGAACTATTTGTGCATATTTTGTTATTGTTGTAAGAAAATGGTACCAAAACGTAAATGCAGTTTTCATGAAGATTTACAAAAGGAATATCCGTTTATTAAACAGAGTACATCAAACTTCAATGTACGATGCAATATATGTGCCTCTGGGTTTTCGATAAGCCATAGTTGACGTGGTGATATTAAGAACCACATAAGCAGTGAGAAACAAGAGAGCCATCGTTACAGCTGCATCAAGCTCGTCGTTAACCACTTTCTTCAGAACTGATAAAATTGGTGACCAAGAAGAGCAATTAGCTGCTATAGAAGGCGCCTTTGCATACCATACAGTGCTACACAATCATACTTTCAGGTCTATGGATTGCACATCAAAATTACTTCAGGTTACTTTAGAGTCAAAATTTGCATGTGCACGTACGAAAACAGAAGCCCTTATTCGAAATGTCTTGGCACCCTGTATTCTAAATGAGTTAAGGTGTGACCTAGAAAAGTCTACATTTATTTCTGTACTGACAGATGCATCCAACCACAAAGAATTCAAGATTTTTCCTTTGCTTGTCAGATTCTTTGATCACAGTAATGGAGTGAAAATTAAAATATTAGAGTTAAAGTCATTGCCAGGTGAAACATCTGATATTGTAAGTAGTTTTCTTATGACTGCATAACTGAAAATGGTTTAGACAGGAAAGTAGTTGGATTATGCGCAGACAACACAAATTCCAATCTTGGAGGTGCTGAAAGGAAAGGACAAAAAAAAAAAAAAAAACTACAAGAAAACCTTGGACATGGTCTTATAGGAGTTGGGTGTGCAGGTCATATTTTCCACAACACTGTTCGAACAGCTGCAGATGTACTGCCTGTTGATGTCGAGCTGATTATTGCTAAAATTTATCTACTCTTCAGATCATACACAGTACGAGTTGAAAGACTCAAGGAATTTTGCCAGTTTGTGGAAACAGACTTCCAGATGATCTTAGGTTATGCTCAGACTAGGTGGCTTGCTCTGCTGCCTGCTGTTGAAAGGGTTCTTCAGATGTTCCTGCCTCTAAAATCATATTTTAAATCCTAAGACAGATGCCCAGTTTTTATACAGACATTCTTTGAAAATCCTCTATCTGAGGCATGGCTTGTTTTTGTTCACAGTCAGGCCTCTCCATTCCACGAAGCAGTGCAAAAAATAGAGGGACAAACGGTCACTGTGTTTGAAGTCATTGACAGCATCAACTAGTTGAAAACTATTTTGAAGTCCAAACTGGAAGACTGTTTCTTGCCATCAAGAGTTAAGCTAATCCTTGAAAAGCTGGAAATGGAAGGACTTCCAAAGGAGGATGTGAAAAAGTTTCATGCTAGCGTTTCTTCGTTCTATGAAACAGCTTTAAATTATTTGAATACATGGGCTGCAAAAAATTTTCAAGACCTAGAATCCCACAGCTGGGTAATGGTGAACAGAATACCAATTTGGGCAGATATTGAGATATCATCATCACTAGTGATTCAAACGTTACCTTCAGCCCACTTTACAGAAACTGAAACTTATGACGAATATGTCTATATGAAGCAGTTTGTTACTTCTCAGAAAATTAGTGAATGGAGTGCCAAAAAAAACATTGCCACCACAACGTTGGATTGAAATGGTTTCTCACTTCAAAAACAATAATGTGACATTTTCAAATATTTTGAAGTTGGCAGAGTTTTTTTTCTGTCTACCTGGAACAAATGCTGCCACAGAAAGAGAGTTTAAGTAGTTAAACTTATACAGTAAAATATATGTTATTCAAATGTATATATAAAATGTATATTATTTTAAATTGACATCAACTTGATTTTTCCGGGACATGTCCCGACTTTTGACCTTTCCTTTACCCTTTTGTCCCGATTTTTTGCATTGAAATAGGTCAAATCTACTATTTTGTCCCGGATTAGGGTTTTGAAAATATGGTCACCTTACATACAATATATGTGTATAACAGCACAAAGAAGCTAACAGGGAAATACAAGCAAACAAGCGGCCTCATAAAAGACAAGAATGGAAAACTGCTCAGCAATATACAAGAGCAAATGAAGAGGTGGACAGAATATTTTGAGGACCTTCTCAGTAGACCAGCTCCACCCCCCCCCTCCCCCCCCGGACATCCAGCCAGCAGAAGAAGAGCTACAAATTAACGGTGAAAGACCAACGAAGGAAGAAATAAAGAAAGCCATAAAGCTTCTAAGAGATGGAAAAGTGTCTGGACCTGATGGCATTCCAGAAGAGGCCATCAAAACAGATATCAACACGGCTACAGAGATGTTATATAAATTACTTGGTAAAGTCTGGGAAAAGGAAGAGATACCAACAGAATGGAAGGAAGGATATCTGGTTAAGTTGCTTAAGAAGGGAAATTTACAAGAGTGCACAAATTATATAGGAATAATGTTACTATCACCAACGGGCTGATCACCCGTTTGCCAGTCACTTCGATTACGGAAACAACAGCAAATGGATTGATTTGCCGTTGCCCTAAAGACGCCAATAGGCGTGATGGGAAACAATGGCAAAGAAAACCTATCTGCTGTTGCCCTAAGACGCCACTAGGCGTAATGGCCACTGACTGCTTTGACGGTCGGTGGCTAAGGACGGAAGAAGAAGAAGAAGAATGTTACTATCAGTGCCAGGAAAAGTATTAAACAGGATTATCCTTGAGAGATTAAAAGAGTCCATAGACAAGAAACTGAGAGATGAACAAGAAGGTTTTCGGCAAAACAGATCCTGTACAGACCAGATAGCCACTTTGAGAATAATAGTTGAACAAAGTCTGGAATGGAATTCACCACTATACATCGGATTTGTGGACTACGAAAAGGCATTTGACAGTGTAGACAGAGAATCACTTTGGAAATTTATGAGGCATTATGGAGTTCCCCTGAAGATCATTAATTTAATAAAGAAAACATATGAAGAAATGACATGCAGAGTTCTTCATGAAGGACAGCTTACAGAACCGTTTGGGATAAGAACAGGAGTGTGACAGGGATGCCTCTTGTCTCCATTTCTTTTCTTACTAGCAATAGACTGGGTTATGAGAACATCGAACATGACAACACACAACAGAAATGGAATCCAGTGGACTCTGACTAAGCAGTTGGATGATCTGGATTTTGCTGATGACTTGGCTCTTCTGTCCCATAACCGTAATCAGATGCAGGACAAATTGAAAACACTTGATGAGAGGTCACAGCAATTGGGTCTGAAAATACACAAGGAAAAGACAAAAATAATGAGAATAAATGCAGTTAATGATAACAGGGTTGAAGAAACACCAATACAAGATGTAGAATTGTACACATATCTTGGCATCAATATAGACAAAGTTGGAGGGACAGACAGTGATATCAAAATAAGAATACAAAAAGTAAGAGGAGCTTTTGTTGCATTAGGAAATATATGAGATCAAGAGAAATTGAATCCAACACGAAAATAAGAATCTTCAACTCAAATGTGAAGTCAGTCCTATTGTATGGCTCTGAGACATGGAGAACAACAAAGACAACAACCAAAAAGCTACAGACTTTCATAAACGGGTGCTTGCGTAGAATAGAGGGATTAAAATGGTATGACAAGGTTACCAACGTGGAACTGGTGACAAGAACCAGACAAGTACCAGTGGAACAAGAGATGAGAAGAAGATAATGGCGATGGATAGGACACACACTGAGAAAACCTGTTGATAGCATTACAAGTCAGTCCTTGTTCTGGAACCCCCAGGGCAAGAGAGGCAGAGGTAGACCAAGAAGCACATGGAGAAGAGAGCTGGAAACAGAGGAGAAAATGATGAGGAAAACATGGAAAGAACTTGAGATGATGGCACGTGACAGGAGGACTTGGCAGGTGTTTGTTGAAGGCCTATGCTCCTTTGGGAGTGGAGGGTTATGATGATAAAATATACAGCTAAAATAATAATAATAATAACAACCACAGTAAAATGGTATTTATAATTATAATATAATTTATAGCAGTCAATATTCTCTCTAATTAAATTATTGATTTGAACACTCCGTTCGTAATTTCTTTGGCGTCGCTGTTTGCAGAGAAAGAATGGACAGTTTTAGCTGTCAGATTTTAGGAAAAGTGCAGATAGAAAGGAGAGCTTGTGCACAACTGATCTTCTCAAACTGAAGTCAAACTTCTAATGACATGCATGGACTCACTTGTATCCCAACTGCCTGCAAGCAATGTCCGAGTACGTTGGTGTCCACCCTTCTTGGCACACTTCCTCCCAGTCCGAGGAGACAGAGTTGTAGACTTCCAGAACATTCTTGTCAAACTCTAAGTCCATCCGCACTAGAGGACACAGATACACAAGATGAACAAGACATTTCATTGAGAAAAAACAAATAGTCTTGAATGTGCAGACTTACGAAATGAGTTGTTCGCCTCGAAATCTAATGTTTCCGTTAATAAGAAGTTTTTTTTTTCCATTTTCATTACTATCAAAATGTTGGTCAAATCATCATCATCATCATCATCATCATCATCATCATCATCATCATCATCATCATCATCATCATCATCATCATAATTTCCGCTCCATCTAGATGATGAGCCACCACTTGAACTGGTCCTCATGTTGGAAGCCTGGACCCAGCATTCACGTGCTTGTACAGGAGTAGCTTCTGTAGCATTTATTCTTCATAATAATAACTGATCAATGCTCAATCTCATATTAGCTGCATGTAAAGACATGCTCGAGGGAGTAATAGTTGTAGTCTTTGTCTCATCAGGACCCCCGGGAACTACACAGGGCATTGTATTAAAAAAAAAACAAAAAAAAAAGCATATATATATTTCTTATGTGGCAAGATAAACACGTTGTGTCACACTTTCGTTCTCGATACAGAAAGATAGAAAGTAATAAAATATTTACTACTTTCAAGCTAAACATACTACATAATAAAAACAAAGAAATTATTTTAAAACGTGGCTTTTTTCAAGTGCCTAGACCAGGGTTTCTCAACCAGGGCTCCACGGAACTCTAGGGTTCCGCGAGAGGTCCTTAGGGGTTCCACGAGATATCGTAATTGAAAAAAAAAGAAAACAAACGTGGTTTTTTTTTTAACTTTGCGCGCCGGGTTATGTTAGTGCTCCCAGGGATGAGCAGTTACCGAACAGCCCCAGTATGGCAGTGATTAATAGGACCGCGTTACCCTTGCACAAACCGCATTTCACTCACATCTTGTAGAGTAGAAATTTGTAATAAGACTTTTAGGCCTACTTGGGTAAGGTAAAGAAGTCAAGTAGGAAAGTAAAAAAAAGAAAACACCGACGTTTCTTCTACATACACAAGTGACTTGCATTAGAGGGGGGACCACACAAAAAAGACTAAACTAATAAGTTTGCAAAAAAAAAAAAAAAAATAAAAATAAAAATAAACCAGATCGACAGAAAAAAATCATTCTCTACTCATAAGAACGATGACAATTATTACTGTATTTTTATAATTACAACTTACTTATCACTCTAAGGTACCATGAGCTGTTGATATAATAAATTTATGTTGGGTTTTCCCGAGACCTGAAAATTATTTCAAGGGTTCCTCCAGGAAAAAAAATGTTGAGAAATGCTATCCTAGATGTTGAGGTCAGAGACCTAAATGTTGGGGGTCAGAGACCTAAATGGCTGGCACTTAAAGCCACTGACGTTGAGGACCATCGGTCATAGAATATAAGTAACTTTTTATCTTATGTTTTTACTGCGACTAGATTACTTATAAATAGTTCTTTGATTACACGTCAAATTCTGAGTTACATTTTTTATTTATTTCTGGCTTAGAATTATTTCCCACAGTGTAAGTCCAATTTTGCTTTATATTTTTAACTGCCGCTCACTTATCTAAAATTATTTCATGGAATATAATTTAGTTTTTGCATTATGTTTTACGTTTCCTGGCTTACAAAGAATTATTTCATAGAATGTAAGTCAAACAACTGTCAGCTAAACGTAGTAAACAAAATGATTATGTGACATGGCGACATGCCCCCTAGTAGCTCAATGGGGTTTTTAAGGACATACAGAAAGAAAAGGACTACTTCGCCTTCAGTCATGTCGTAAGGGACGACTTAAGTGAGGTTGTGTATGAGGCTGGCAATATATAGCAATACACACATTGCTACATAAACCATCGCGGCCAGAGCAAATGAATGTTGTGATGCTGGCTTCCTGTAAGAGAATCAGCTGTAGTGAGTGGCTCTATAATCCACAGGGAGCCAACAGGAAGACTAAAAATACGAAGATGTAGCGTAAGATAAAAACGGCAAAAAATAGACCCATATCAGATAACTGTCATTGGGGAGTTAAGTGTTACAGACTTCAGAAATACTGGGTCCAGCTTTATAAGATAGGGTAGCCAGTTCCATTCCTCGCTGCCTTTGCTTTCAGTAACTGAAGAGCAGAGTCAGGCACCCAAAGACTGGGTAGACTCGAGCGTGACGTTACCAGGTTTCGAACTCGAAACCTGGTAACTTTGAGATGAATGACAAGCGCTCTAACCGCTCTGCCAATCGGACGCTCGTTGCCTTATATACCTTTACAGAAAGGAGAAATTCATTCACTGAAAACTAAAGTTTCATTCTTGTTCAGATTACCACAGAAATGTTCGTCCACATTCATGTAACAGTCGTTGGCTCCATCGCACCCTTGAGACTTGTGGATACACAAACTAGAGGCTGGAGAACACATCTGCTCCTCCAAGCTACATGTTGCTGTGGAATCAGATCAATTAAAAATTTTAATATCCAGGATAAATATCCATATTTTCGCGATAATCATCTTGCTGCTGTAAACTGTTAATAAAAAAAAAAATACTTTCCATTTGCCATCACACACCAGTCATCATCGAATCATCAAACTCCACCACTCACGTGGCGTTATTTTAACTAAAGTTAAAGATTATGTCGCCTAATCAGTTCACATTCTTACATCCGTTCTTCTCTACGTACCACAATGAGCTTCATCGGAGTTGTCATCACAGTCTTTAAAACCATCGCACAGCCATTCTGCTTTAATACATCGGTCATTCCCACATTTGATTTCTCCGTTCCCACATTCTGAGGTCATCAAATGAAAACATAATAAAGATTAAATATTACATAATAGAAGTTTCAAAATTTATGAATGGAAAAGAAACGTCTGGGAATATTGAAACAACTGAAGCACACTTCTAAATAAGAAGACATGACAAATATAGAATATACCTTCAGGATAACGTGACAAATATAGAAATTCTTTCAGACAAAGTGACAAATATTGAAGATGCATTCAGGCTAAAGTGACAAGTATAGTAGATACCATCAGACTAAAGTGACAAGCACACAATATACTTTCAGTCTAACGCGACAAACAAAGAAGATACCTCCACGCTCATTGGACAAACATAGAATATCTTTAGGCTAACGTGACAGACATAAAAGATACATTCAGACCAAAGTGACAAATATAAGTAAGTCTTCATATCGTTCACAATTTTTTTTTTTTTACCTTGGCTAATGACGACTCGGCTATTCACTTTTATTCCATGCAGTAGAATGTAAGGAAAATGTATTGTCTGATATTCAGTGTATCTGGTAACAACAATAATATTGGTTCCTAATACATTTCCTTGTTTTTCCACTTTACTTGTTTTATGTTTTAATCACAACTGAATATTAGTTTGCCCGCAGGTCAAATTTATTTTTAAAAAAATATACTTTGATAAGTTTAAAAACCTAATGTAAAGCTCATATGAAAGTCGGTTACTACCAGAGCTGCACTACAATCAAAAGACTCATTGACTTAGTTGTCTCAGGAAAAAAACCATTAATTTAATGAATGATTATGCGTCGATTAAATCAATGTTGATAGAATTGCAGGAAATAGACATTTTGGCACAGATAATAGTTGCAGCTTGGACTTCTAATAAGTTTTCTGATTGCTTCTGCCTGAGAGTGTCTTTGTCCCGAGCGCATGTCAAGCAAGTTTGTTTTCCTTTGTCATTTCGTCTGTGCTGCGGTGATTTTGGCAATCCAAGTTATCTGGTTTTATAACATGTGGGCCTGTGTGTAACATTTTATTTTTATGCGAAAGTTTACCAGAATTAGTGGAAACAAAATGCAGAAGACGTGTTATTTTCATTGTGAATAGGAACATGACATTTTTTTTTTAAATGACTAAAGTGAACGAGAAATGTGTTTACTGTGCAAGGAAGACATCATTTTTTTCAAGAATGGTACCAGTGAAACGTTTTAAACTTGCTCATTCAAAAATTGAAACTCTTTTTCCATGTAAGTATTCAGACATGATTTTGTCAATGTATATCTTGAGAAAACTCGATCCCACACAGCTCCTTAGTTGCCTACCGCTGCTAGACAGGCGTAAAAAAGGGGGCAAAGGATTCCGTTACTCGCCCATTGTAGGAATATGGTGTTAGGCCCATATTTTCTTGACCATCGGCACACTAGGGGTGATGTGGTCAGCATCACGCCTGCCGCCTTAACCTCCCCAGAGTTGCTCTGGTACCCAATTCATGAGGCTAGGTCGACCCCGGATCCGTTTGCGGTCTAAAAACTCCACCTCAACTGGGGATCGAACCATGGACTACCGAGCTAGGACGTCAGTGCACTAACCACTGCGCTACCGCGGCTCTACCGATGCTATACAACAACATACAAATATTATAATCGCGATTTTAGATCAAAAATAAAACTATTTTTTTAAATGAGAGTTTTAAGCCACAACACAATTTTTACAAGCTGTGGCACACCAGGACAGGAAAAGTGAGCAGATACATAGAGCTGAAACAGTTAAATGCAACAACGAGAAGGAACAGCTTATTGGAAACAGAGGAACAAGACAGCTAATGCATAGATTAAGGAGCTATAAACAAACATAACACAATCGAAACTCAAACAGGTTATTAAAATAACAAACATAAAAAACAATAATGTCAACATTATTTTGTACACAGGCACAGTTGTGAATCTTGATAAGTATGGCTAGCATTTACATGATTTTTATTACTTGTTTTTAGTATAACTGAAACAGTGTTCAGCTGAATATAAATGCGT
This sequence comes from Oreohelix idahoensis, assembly GCA_024509875.1. NCBI lineage: Eukaryota > Metazoa > Mollusca > Gastropoda > Stylommatophora > Oreohelicidae > Oreohelix > Oreohelix idahoensis. The sequence goes on along the minus strand of JAMPIV010021154.1, from coordinate 94,932 downwards.
TTTATAAAAAAAAAAAAAAAAAAAAAAAAACTACGCTGACTGAAGAGCCTATGTTAAGGTATTATTTTGCATTTTTAAAAATTTTCAATAACAACAGGCAATTTTTAGTCTTAACTTGTTCATACATCGTTTTTTTTTTTTTTTTACAAACGTCTTTACTTCACTGTTTTCCGCCGCCATGCTGTTTAATAATGTTCTCGAAACCCCTGAAAACAAATGTTACCGGCAAATTTTCCTATATAAAGTCAAATTTTGGATTTCTATCTGGTGCCATTACTTCATTGGCGAAGTAGGTTGTTTCATTAGTGGATAGATACATTTGTGGGGAAAACTGTGCTAAAGAAAATTGAGCACGTTAGAAGCAAAAATGTGAAATATGAAATGATGTGCTTAATTTCAGATGTGCTATCGGGGAAAAACTTTTCCCTTGGTGAACCTTCAGCGAACTTAGAACCTTTTGACGTAGTTTATTTCAAGCATGCTCCTGTGGTGTCTGTAGTAGTGGAAAGGAGGCATTCAGTGTTTCAAGATTTGTTGGCAGACAATAGAGAATCATTGTCTTTTTTAAATCTGCACATCAATTTCAATGTGCATTGTAATTCTGAGCTGATTAAATAAAAACTTTCAGTTTGCAATTGAAACTGTAAAAATATTAAGTTATAATATTATGTCTTTTGCATGTGTGTGTGTGTTTTGTTTTGTTAAATAAGGAATTATTTTGTTAATAAACATAAAATTACCAGCTTGGCACAGAATCTTTGAAAATTTAAATTGCATTTTTGAGGTATCTTTGTGTGTATGTGTGTGTTCTAGATTGCTTGTTTTTGGTTTATAAAAAATGCTTTCAATTTTAGCACAGAAACTAAAACATGAAGTTGCATTTTGTGTGTGTTTATTCCTTGTTTTCTGTCATTGGTCACTTTTATTGTTGTTTGTTTGTTAGTAACAAAGAATGTCAGCGTGACACAGTAATAGCAAAAAAAAGTACATTATATTTTTTAGATTATTTTTGTTTTGTTTTATGTCATTCCTTTTCTTGTTTTAATAATAGAAAATAATTTTAGTTTAGCTCCGGCAACTAAAAAAGGAAGTTATGTTTTTTTAGGTCATTTGTTATATTTTATAGAGCAGTTTTGGATTTTTTGGGGTCATAAATTCATTTTTTAAAGGTCGTTTTCTTGCAATTTTTAGGTCATTAAAATCCCAGCCCTATTGACAACATTAAGATCAAACACAAGTTTCTTCCCTAGGATACAGCTCTGTAGTGTGTGTGACCGAGCGTCAGGTCTAACGTTTAGCTTACATCCTTGACATGTGTCATAAAATTAACAAGTGATACAACGTAAAAATATCTCCAAAGGATAAAATGTAAGGATAAAAACCAATGCGTAAGCTGCTGGAATACATGATCGCCCGCGCCGCGGGTCATCAGGTGTTAGACTTGAAGGCAAAACGGAACGAGGATCAAAAGACAAAAATCTGACTGAACGCGTACTTGAACTAGCGAGGTTAATGGACGCAAATTGGTGGGGCAAGGAGGAAAAGTCACGTTCTCCCCCCCCCCCCCCCCCCCCCCCCCAAGTTGACATAAAGTAAGGAATTCGACAGAAGGGACCTTGGATATGATACGCCACAGTCATTTATTGGACGCTTTTGCGATACCAAGCCTTTGATTTGAATTCAGCGGCTAAACGCAGATGCTTGAAATATTACAAAATTTAAAAAGTAACTTTTTCTTAATATTAATGTTAGGAATATAAAAATTAGCTGGCCGGATGGCCCATTCTGAGCAGTGAAATAATATGTTTTTAATTTTACAGACGGATAGATAATAATGAAAATAATGACAAAAGACAGTGTTGTTCACAACAGCGAAAGACTGCATTGAATCAAAAGTGTCGCTATTTGCACAAAAAATCGCGACCTCGAGACGCAGGTGTTCAAATCTACTTAGCATGGAAGAGAAGGGATATTGGTGGAAGCTGTGTCTAAAAATAACTTTTAACGACAAAATTTTGGAGGGGAGAGAAAGGTTGGTTCAAAAAATCAAGTACGTTTTGTGAAAACGCAAGTAGAGACGGACAGACTAACAGATAAAAATCCATACTTGACTGAAGCATGACTGAAATGACTTTAGTGTAGGAAATTTGAATTTAAAAAAAAACCAAGGCATTGATTGGCCACAGACAATCATATTATCCGCGCTCAGACGAGCTTTTTTGCCATTCCTCAATAGTTGTCCAGTGATAGACACAGTAAATTTCAAGTGTGGTGATTTCCAAATGAAATAAATTGAAATAAGTTCAGGGACGCCATACTATAGCCAGCAGCTCAGCTGAGTTTTGCTAGCATTTCTGTGTTCTTTATTCATAATCTGGTAAGATTGAAATTATTTCTTTGTATATTTTGAATATTGTTTAATGTTCGAGTGATTTGATACTGCCATATCGAAATCTAGCCTTACAAACAAGTAAGGATTCGCTCTGGACCCCCCGCCCTAGTTCAGGGTCTAGGGACAAACAATATATAAACTACAGCAAGGTTTAGGAAGGGGTGATCAAGTGTTGAGAACAGTGAATCATATCACCTATCCTATTCTATGGCAGTGAGATAATGCACCTATTTCAGAATCTGTAGACTGGGGAAACTTACCCTATGCGAAACCAACTAGGTAAGATGTGCTGTCTGGTCAGAGAGAACTGACCCTGTTTATGTGGTGTTATTGTAATTTGTTATGTGTAGAAGTGGCTTATTAGGTAAGGTTCTGAGCAAAAACCAATACTTTATTTCAGAGCTGTAAGTTCGATCTTGACACTAAGGTGGTGTCAAATGCTGATTAATAATTGAAGTGAGGACCCGTGCAGGGTACATTTCGACAGAACATCTGTGTATTGCTCAAGCACGGAGAGGTGGGGCCATCATATTCCAGCACCAGAACAAATCTGGCAAAGTTAAGTGGGCTAGCTGGCCTGCTGAACTTACACCAACTTCATAAAACTAGCACCCAAGAGAATTTACTACTGAAGCATCCCATTTCCTTCTATCATTAATGGACAATGCTGTGTAGACATAAACAGGGAGGGATGAAGCCACCCCAACAGCACATCCATTCATAGTTTTCCCAGGAAAATTAACATTACGAACAGTAATACTATAATTAATCTTGAAGAATGCATATGTAAACATCTTTCATTTAACATGCCATTTATTCATGCCATTCATTCATAAATTTCAAAATCTTTGCATAAGTTCTGGCCAAAATAAAACCTTGGTTCAGAACAAATAAATTTAAAAAAAGATTTTCTATTCTAAATTTAACCAACTGAATTTAGTTCATTGTGTTATAAATTTTATTGATAGTATTAGACTTAATTAATATCTGTGGGTGTGTGTATATGTCCATACAACACATTGCATTCAGTACCCTAGATTTTAACGTAGCCACATTCATTAGTAAAAAAAAGATATGTGTGAGGTCATAAAGTGGTAGCACGAAAGGGCCTTCTGTATATTCACAGCTACAATTATCTCAGGAGCCTTCACAGCTGACCTCACGCATCACACTAGGTGATAACACCACCATACAATACCATTAAAATCCACTACATATATTGGGGGCTCGTCCGGGATATTTAGCATAAACAGTAATATAAGGATCTCCTGGTGGGAGAAATAAAATTAGGGGAACAAAATTGTAAAATTCCCTTAAAATTAAGTGTCCCTTTAAATTAAAAGGGCAATTAGAAGTTGGTGAATCTTCACAGCCAGTAATAATTAATTAGTTAACTGGTTAGTTAGAATTAGTTAGACTATAGTCATAAGAAGTACTTAGTGTATTTACTGGTTAGAGATTTATTTTGTATATTATTATATTGTTTAGAAAGTATGGCGGAGCTAGCAAAATTTAGATCAGCTGCTGTGCTGACCGCAAAGGAGATGGGAATGGATGGTCAGATTTTAATTCAATACGTAACGGCTGAATGTGATAAATATATTGAACGGGAAGAAAGGAGATTAGAAAAAGAGGCTGAAAGAAAATTAGAGTCTGAAAGGTTGGCTGAAGAGAAGAGGTTAGAGGCGGATAGAGAAATTAAGAGGCTGCAGATTGAGGCAGAAGACAAACGACAGCAAAGGGAGGCAGAAGATAAAAAGGCCGAAAGGGAGGCAGAAGATAGAAGGTTGCAAAGGGAGCACGAATTACGACTAAGGGAGCTGGAATTACAAGGCCAGGCTCCTGAAAATGGTGCCAGCCCTTTTGCCTCAGATGCTACGCCCAGTTTGGGAGCCTCAAACTCAGCTATGGGGTTTCATTTAGACCATTTTGTTGAAAAAGACGATGACATAGAGGGGTACCTAGGACGTTTTGAGTTATTAGCTACTACATATGGGTTAGAGAGAGAGAGGTGGAGTTTAAAGCTATCACAAGGACTGAGAGGTACTTCTTATGAAGTCTTTGCTAAAATGAACAGGGAAGACCAAGACAATTATGACATGTTAAAGCAGGCTTTGTTATTAAGGTACGAGAAGAATGGTGAATTTTATCGTAAGAAATTTAGAAATGCCAAACTGTTGCCTGGGGAGACATACCACCAATTCTCTGCTAGACTGGAAACCTATTTGGAGAAATGGACGGCTCTGGGGAAGACCCAAGATCTTAAAGAAATGATCATGATTGAGCAATTGAGAGAGTCCATGGCTCCAGACATGAGAAAATTTCTCATGGAACAAGGTGCAGAGAAGTTGGGAGAGGTTTTAAATGTCGCTGAGAGGTATCAGGCAGCCCAGGCAGAGGTAAGTGGTGCTAAAAAGAAGCACATAGACAATTTTAAAGCTCCACAGCAATTTAATAAATTTGATAATAGAGAGCAGGGAAATAAAAGTAGGACAAACTTTGAGCGGCCAAGAAATGACTATCGAGACATAAACTCACAGTTCAATGACCAAAAGTTCAATGAAAGAAAACCGTTGAACCAAGGAAAAAGATGGTGTAAATGGTGCAAGAAAGATAACCATAACACCGAATTTTGTAGAAGGAAACCTTCAAACATTGCTACAATGAAGTCGGGGACGCAAAGATTAAAGGTTAATCCTAATGGACAACAGGAACCTTATCACCCCCCAGTTTGTGAGGATGTTATTTGTAATGGGGTCACCATAAGGTGCCTTTATGATACAGGTTTGGATTATGATTCAGTTGTGAAGTCTAGCCTAGTGGACCCAAGTCAGTATACCCACAGAAACAGTGGAAATACAAGGGGCGACTAAGGACATACCACTCATGACACTTCCCATCGCAAGGATAACGGTGAAAACTCGCTATGTGGAAGGAGAAATCAGAGCAGCAGTGATAGATAAACCAATCTACCCTCTGATATTGGGGTGTAGATACGTCTTCTTGGGGAATCCCGAGAAACCTGTGATCATGGCGACAGTGCAGACCAGGTCACAGAAGAAGGAGGAAGAAGGTGAACCTATAAATGCTCATCCAGAGGAGATGAGAAAGGCGCAGGCTGAGGATAGGACACTCAAGCCATGTTTTAAAAAATTGCCCAAATGCCACACACCTCCGAGCAAGGGGGAATATTTCATGAAGAACAAACTATTATACAGGAAGACAGGAACTAGATCCACTGGTCACGGACAGTTAGTTCTTCCCAAGATATATAGGGCACACTTAATAAGGAGCTTACATGTTGGAAAAGATGGTGACCATGAGAAAGTCGGTACCATCTGCCAAAAGATTGCTCGAAAATACTATTGGCCCGACGTAAATGTCGATGTTGAAAACTTTGTAGAAGCATGTGGCATATTTCATGAGGGAACACCCACAAATGGAAAATATGTGCAGGACCTAGAAACGCCACGGGGCAACTTTAGGCCTGAAAGGAAAACTAATTATACTCGGGTAGACAAAGTGGAATGGGAGCCCCCTTTTCACACCCAGTCTTCACTTGAATGGATTAACATGGCCGCTATGCGAAGAGTACAAAGAAGAAATTTTACCCAGGATAGGATGACAATCCCTCGGTCAGACTTATATAAACTGGAAGAACAGACAAGAGAGCGAAGATCTCTCATAAGCAATCTAAAGTGGGGAGACAAACCCCAGAAAAAAATTGGTAGTGGTCGATTTGTGAGTGATGATTCTAGGAAGAAAAGTCCTCATTATAAAGCTTCTAAGGGACGGGACCCGATGGGTTCCATGAAAAATAAGTATGATAAATTAAAGATCCAGATGTAGCTTTATTAAGGACCTGGACGGATGAGAAGGCGGAAGAACCTGTTACCTCATCTTATCAATACGTGAACGAACTGACCACTCGTTTGAAAGCTGGATGGAAACTGGCAAATGATAATTTGAAACAAGCCAGGAAGAAACATGCAGCATATTTTAATAGGAAGGCAAGGGACCGAGAACTAGCTGTGGGAGAGAAGGTGCTTCTTCTACTACCCGGTAGCCAGAATAAATTACAAATTGGTTGGCAAGGTCCATATACGGTTCTAGAGAAGGTCTCTAGAACAAACTATAAAATTGACAAAAAGGGGAAGGAGAAAGTTTATCATGTAAACTTATTAAAGAAGTATCTGGACAGACCACTCCAGGAAAGCACCCCCTTATTGACCTTGGCTATTGCAACCCAGATGCAAAAGGAACCACTCACCTCACATGAATACCCATTACATCCTTGTGAAACAGCAGCACAGGTAAAAGTCAGTAAGCACCTGACTAAAAACCAGAGGGAGAGAGTTCAACAGGTTCTGGAGGAACATACAGATGTATTAACAGATAAACCAGGACATACAAATTTGCTACAGTATGACATGAAACTGGTAGACTCAAACCCAATCTGTATGAGAGCCTATTCTATTCCGTTCGCGAAGGAGAAGGCATTGAAGGAAGAAATATATTATTTGCTGAAGGAGGGGATTATTTCGCACAGTGAATCATCTTTTAGTTCTAGTGTCGTTTTGTTGAGAAAACCGTCTGGGGAACACAGACTGTGCATAGATTACAGGAAACTGAATGCTGTCACAGAAGGACAAGTGGATCCATTACCAGACACAAAACAGTTATTTGCCAGACTGAACAAGGCAAAATACTTTTCAAAGGTGGATCTTAGTAAAGGCTATTACCAGATCCCAGTGAAGCCTGAAGTGAGACCTTATTTGGCTTTTAGCACTTCAGATGGACATTATGAATTCAATATGCTACCATTCGGACTGAAAAATGCTCCGAGTGTGATTTCAAGGATGATGCGCAAATTGTTGGATCCCCTGAATAACCCATGTATCACGAATTTCATGGATGATATTCTCGTCGCCACAGAGACATTTGAAGAACACATTGAAGCTCTAGAAATGTTATTTAATAGACTTCGGGAGGCGAACTTAACTGCTAGGCCAACAAAATGTTGTATTGGATGCAAAGAGTTGGAATTCTTGGGACACACTGTATATCAGGGTAACATGACCCCTGATCCTAAGAACTTGGAAAAACTGCAGAGAGCACCTAGACTACAAACAAAAAAGGACGTGCGATCATTCGTGTCGTTATGCGGATTTTATCAGAAATACATCAAAAATTTTAACGCTATTTGTGCTCCTCTGACTGATCTAACTCGCAAGGGACTTCCAGATAAAATTATTTGGACTGCACAATGTGAACTAGCGTTCCAAGAGTTAAAGGAAAAACTCACTAGCAGGCCTATTCTCAAACTGCCTGATTTGACACAGGACTTTGTCTTAAGAACCGATGCAAGTAATGTAGGACTCGGAGGGGCTTTGTTGCAAAGATCATCTTCACCTGATGGGGAACTGAAACCATTCGCTTATGCAAGCCGCAAATTGAATGTCGGTGCAGATTTCCTCAGTCGGCACCCCTGTGATCAAAATTAGAGTAATGGCAGACGGGAGGAGAGATTTTATCTATGTGTATCACTGGTTTTGGAACTTGCCGTAGGCATGTTTTCAAGTGGGGAGATGTGTCATAAAATTAACAAGTGATACAACGTAAAAATATCTCCAAAGGATAAAATGTAAGGATAAAAACCAATGCGTAAGCTGCTGGAATACATGATCGCCCGCGCCGCGGGTCATCAGGTGTTAGACTTGAAGGCAAAACGGAACGAGGATCAAAAGACAAAAATCTGACTGAACGCGTACTTGAACTAGCGAGGTTAATGGACGCAAATTGGGGGGGCAAGGAGGAAAAGTCACGTTCCCCCCCCCCCCCCCAAGTTGACATAAAGTAAGGAATTCGACAGAAGGGACCTTGGATATGATACGCCACAGTCATTTATTGGACGCTTTTGCGATACCAAGCCTTTGATTTGAATTCAGCGGCTAAACGCAGATGCTTGAAATATTACAAAATTTAAAAAGTAACTTTTTCTTAATATTAATGTTAGGAATATAAAAATTAGCTGGCCGGATGGCCCATTCTGAGCAGTGAAATAATATGTTTTTAATTTTACAGACGGATAGATAATAATGAAAAAAATGACAAAAGACAGTGTTGTTCACAACAGCGAAAGACTGCATTGAATCAAAAGTGTCGCTATTTGCACAAAAAAAATCGCGACCTCGAGACGCAGGTGTTCAAATCTACTTAGCATGGAAGAGAAGGGATATTGGTGGAAGCTGTGTCTAAAAATAACTTTTAACGACAAAATTTTGGAGGGGAGAGAAAGGTTGGTTCAAAAATCAAGTACGTTTTTGTGAAAACGCAAGTAGAGACGGACAGACTAACAGATAAAAATCCATACTTGACTGAAGCATGACTGAAATGACTTTAGTGTAGGAAATTTGAATTACAAAAAAACCAAGGCATTGATTGGCCACAGACAATCATATTATCCGCGCTCAGACGAGCTTTTTTGCCATTCCTCAATAGTTGTCCAGTGATAGACACAGTAAATTTCAAGTGTGGTGATTTCCAAATGAAATAAATTGAAATAAGTTCAGGGACGCCATACTATAGCCAGCAGCTCAGCTGAGTTTTGCTAGCATTTCTGTGTTCTTTATTCATAATCTGGTAAGATTGAAATTATTTCTTTGTATATTTTGAATGTTGTTTAATGTTCGAGTGATTTGATACTGCCATATCGAAATCTAGCCTTACAAACAAGTAAGGATTCGCTCTGGACCCCCCGCCCTAGTTCAGGGTCTAGGGACAAACAATATATAAACTACAGCAAGGTTTAGGAAGGGGTGATCAAGTGTTGAGAACAGTGAATCATATCACCTATCCTATTCTATGGCAGTGAGATAATGCACCTATTTCAGAATCTGTAGACTGGGGAAACTTACCCTATGCGAAACCAACTAGGTAAGATGTGCTGTCTGGTCAGAGAGAACTGACCCTGTTTATGTGGTGTTATTGTAATTTGTTATGTGTAGAAGTGGCTTATTAGGTAAGGTTCTGAGCAAAAACCAATACTTTATTTCAGAGCTGTGAGTTCGATCTTGACACTAAGGTGGTGTCAAATGCTGATTAATAATTGAAGTGAGGACCCGTGCAGGGTACATTTCGACAGAACATCTGTGTATTGCTCAAGCACGGAGAGGTGGGGCCATCATATTCCAGCACCAGAACAAATCTGGCAAAGTTAAGTGGGCTAGCTGGCCTGCTGAACTTACACCAACTTCATAAAAACTAGCACCCAAGAGAATTTACTACTGAAGCATCCCATTTCCTTCTATCATTAATGGACAATGCTGTGTAGACATAAACAGGGAGGGATGAAGCCACCCCAACAGCACATCCATTCATAGTTTTCCCAGGAAAATTAACATTACGAACAGTAATACTATAATTAATCTTGAAGAATGCATATGTAAACATCTTTCATTTAACATGCCATTTATTCATGCCATTCATTCATAAATTTCAAAATCTTTGCATAAGTTCTGGCCAAAATAAAACCTTGGTTCAGAACCACGCATCACACTAGGTGATAACACCACCATACAATACCATTAAAATCCACTACAACATGTTTCAACCCAAGAACAGCTGTTTTCTCTCGTCACTTACCGTTATCCTCCGTTTCTCGTGCCTCGTGATATCCGATACAGACGTTGGCATCCGGAGAGTCAGGGAAGTCCGAACAGTTGAGTGGTGCTGGCCAGTGTTGGTTTAAAATGTCGTGAAATATCTCACATCTGTTTCTGTAAGCTGAAACCACGTCAGACACTAGTTATTTCATGATCTAATTCTGTTGTCACGTCATCTCTTATATGTTCATCAAACGTCTTTTTCTTCAACTTCGTCTTCTGCTTCTAGTGCTTTCCTTTCTCTGTTCTCTTTTTGCAGTTTCTTTTTTAGCTTTATTTATCATCATTATTGTTATAATTATCATTATTATCATGATTATCACCTTCATCACTACTGCTATTGTCGCTGTTGTTGCTATCACTATCACTACTACTACTACTACTACTACTAAACTACTTCTACTTCTACTACTACTACTATACTACTTCTACTACTACTACTAAACTTCTACTACTACCAATACTAGACTACTTCTACTAAACTTCTACTACTAATACTAGACTACTTCTACTAAACTTCTACTACTACTACTAATACTAGACTACTTCTACTACTACTACTACTACTTCTAAACTTCTACTGCTACTACTACTACTTCTACTACTAAACTTCTACCACTACTACTAATACTAGAGTACTTCTACTACTACTACTACTACTAAGCTTCTACTACTACTACTAATACTACATTAACTCTACTACTACTACTAATTTCTACTACGACTAAACTACTACTACTACTACTACTACTACTACTACTACTACTACTACTACTACTACTACTACTACTACTACTACTACTACTACTACTACTAATACTAGACTACTTCTACTACTACTAAACGTCTACTACTACTACTAATACTAGAGTACTTCTACTACTACTACTACTACTAGACTACTTCTACTACTACTACTAAACTTCTACTACTAATACTAGACTACTTCTACTACTACTAATAATAATAATACTAGACTACTTCTATTACTACTACTAAACTTCTACTACTACTACTAAACTTCTACTACTACTACTAATACTAGCCTACTTCTACTACTTCTACTAAACCTCTACTACTACTACTACTACTACTACTACTACTACTACTACTACTACTACTACTACTACTACTACTACTACTACTACTACTACTACTACTACTATAGTACTTCTACTACTACTACTACTTCTACTACTACTTCTACTACTACTACTACTAAACTTCTACTACTACTAATACTAGACTACTTCTACTACTTCTACTAAACATCTACTACTACTACTAATACTAGACTACTTCTACTACTTCTACTAAACTTCTACTACTACTACTAATACTAGACTACTTCTACTACTTCTACTAAACTTCTACTACTACTACTAATACTAGACTACTTCTACTACTTCTACTAAACTTCTACTACTACTAATACTAGACTACTACTACTTGTACTACTACTAATACTAAACTACTACTACTACTACTAATACTAGACTACTTATACTACTACTAATACTAGACTACTTATACTACTACTACTAATACTAGACTACTCCTACTACTTCTACTACTACTAATACTAGACTACTTCTACTACTACTACTAAACTTCTTTGACTACAACTAATATTAGACTACTACCACTACTACTACTAAACCTTTACTACTACTAATACTAGACTACTTCTACAACTTCTACTAAACTTCTACTACCACTACTAATACTAGACTACTTCCACCAGACTACTACTACTAACACTAGACCACTTCTACTACTGAACTTCTACTACTACTACTAATACTAGACTACTTCCACTAGACTACTTCTACTAATACTAGACTACTTCTACTATTACTACTAAACGTCTACTACTGCTACTACATAATACTAGACTACTTCCACTAGACTACTTTTATTACTACTACTACTACTACTACTAAACGTCTACTACTGCTTCTACTGCTACTAATACTAGACTACTTCCACTAGACTACTTCTACTACTACTACTACTAAACGTCTACTACTGCTTCTACTGCTACTTATACTAGACTACCTCCACTAGACTGCTTCTACTACTACTACTACTAAACGTCTACTACTGCTTCTACTGCTACTAATACTAGACTACTTCCACTAGACTACTTCTACTACTACTACTAAACGTCTACTACTGCTTCTACTGCTACTTATACTAGACTTCTTCCACTAGACTATTTCTACTACTACTACTAAACGTCAACTACTGCTTCTACTGCTACTAATACTAGACTACTTCCACTAGACTACTTCTACTACTACTACTACTACTACTACTGAACGTCTACTACTACTAAACTTCTACTACTACTACTACTACTACGTCAATTACTACTACTACCACTACTACCACTACTACTATATCCCGATGTTGTCTCATGTTTATCCAATAAAATACTTATCTCATTTCCTCTGCCTTCCATACTGTGGTGTGTATACACACAAGTGCGTGTAAAATCTATTTGTTTTGGTGGCAGTATGTCCTTATTCTTCTTTGATCCTTAGCCGCCGACCGTCAAAGCAGTCAGTGGCCATTACGCCTAGTGGCGTCTTGTAGGGCAACAACAAATTGATTCCACTTTGCTCGGTCGGCGGCCATCCTTCGTACAGTGCCCCAACTCTGGTTCATTCTTTGCATCTCAGCCTCCACTGTCCTTGTCCTTACTATTTTTACTAATATTCTTGTACTGCTGCTGCTACTAACACCACCACAGCCTCTACATCTTCCACTGCCCCTTTACTCAAAATGTCACCACAAGTGTCAACACCACATCTTACATATCTACATCTACTTCATCTATAAATTTCACCAACACTGTCAACATCACAGCTTCTACATCCTTCATTGCTATTTTCAGCTGCAAAATTCACCATAACTATCAACTCCACAGCCTCTACATCTTCCACTGCTTACTTAACTATAAATTTTACATCCATTATCAATACCACAGCTTCAACATCTTCAACTACAAATTTCACTCCCGCTGTCAACATCACAACTTTTACATCCACTGCTACTCCAACTACAGATATCGCCTGCAGCGTCTAACTGTAAGTTTTACTAAAAGTATATAATGATCCCCCTTTTTTGACCGCTTACCAAAACACAAACTAGAACACGGTGGTATGAAATGGTGAGGGTACGGCAGACCACTGCAGGGCGGAGCAAACAGGGTGCAGCTAAAGAGAACGCTGTGCTTGAAACAGTTTGTTGCCATCTGGATAACTGAAGAAAAAAAGCTATTCTTGGTGCTGTGAATCAAACATTAAATATAACATTCGACACATCAATGCTATTAATTCAATACCATAATACCCGCCGTAAGTACTTTGGTCGGTCGGTCGGTCAGTCACATTTTGCACACCGTCAGTTGCGCACTTTTTCTATTTTCGAGAGAGTACATTAACTTTCAACCACAGCTAAGGGGGTGCAACTGTGGTTGATAGTTAGACAATAATTTATTGTTTCTCCTTATATGTACTCTCCCGAAAATAGAAAAAGTGCGCAAATGAAGGTGTGCATGAACAGTTTGATTATGGAAAGAAGCCAACAACACAATTGATAAACAGTACATAAACTGGAGTTTCGTCAAACTTCAAACGTTGTTCTCAGAGGCAGTAAGTCGACCAGGGCAAGATTTTAAAAGATGCACGAACAATTACGAGACATGTTGTCATACCAGAAATGTTAGTTATTTAGTCAATTTACGGTCCATTAGATCATTATCACTGCTTCACATGTCATTTAGGTAAGGTTACTCCATGTCTTCATATTTAATACATCCATATAATTTTCACTACAAATATCTAATGACGGTCGCCTGCAATGAAATGACCACAGTAGTGATAGCACCGTCTGTAATACATGTAACAGAAACAACACACTATAATTAATAACCTGTCAATGTTGACGGGTTAATGCTAGTATATTATATTTTACATTAATACCACAAGACGGAACAAGTCTTCAGAATGGTCCACCTCTGGTGCAAAAGACAACAATGTGCGTGTCGAATGCAAGCTACTTCATATATTATTACTATACTTCTACTCGATATGCATCATCCCACATCTTTCTATCCCACCTAGATAGATTAGTCTTCTTATTGGGCTTCTCCAACCCTTATCAGACCCAAATAATATTGTATTTTAAAATGTTAAATACAATAAATTTTACAACATTGAGCGGACATTGTTAATGACATAGTAAAGGTTGACATTGACATGTCACATCTATACGAGTGTCACTTCTTTGCTTCTTATGGAGCGCGGCTTTACTATAGCAATTGGCCACCATGTTCTGTTCATAGTATCTCATGTTTTCTTACGGCGCTGATTTCTATATTAGCTTCATTCATTCATTTATTAATTCATTTATTCACTCATTCAATCATTCATTCATTCAATCATTCATTCATTCAATCATTCATTCATTAACCTTCAGGTCCCCAAGGAGTAATGGCTTTCAACGATCATATCACATGTCATCAGTTTAAGGTCTTTACATATTTTCCTCAACATTTTCATTTATATCTCCAGTTCTCTTCTCCATGTGTTTTTAGGCCTACCACTGATTCTCTAACCCTAGCGATTCCAGAAATTTTCTAACCCTAGCGATTCCTGAAATTCTCTAACCCTAGCGATTCCAGAAATTTTCTAACCCTAGCGATTCCTGAAATTCTCTAACTCTAGCGATTCCAGAAATTTTCTAACCCTAGCGATTCCTGAAATTCTCTAACCCTAGCGATTCCAGAAATTTTCTAACCCTAGCGATTCCAGAAATTCTCTAACCCTAGCGATTCCAGAAATTTTCTAACCCTAGCGATTCCAGAAATTCTCTAACCCCTAGCAATTCCAGAAATTTTCTAACCCTAGCGATTCCAGAAATTTTCTAACCCTAGCGATTCCAGAAATTTTCTTACCCTAGCGATTCCAGAAATTCTCTAACCCTAGCGATTCCAGAAATTTTCTAACCCTAGCGATTCCAGAAATTTTCTAACCCTAGCGATTCCAGAAATTTTGTAACCCTAGCGATTCCAGAAATTCTCTAACCCCTAGCGATTCCAGAAATTCTCTAACTCTAGCGATTCCAGAAATTCGCTAACCATAGCGATTCCAGAAATTATCTAACTCTAGCGATTCAAGAAATTCGCTAACCCTAGCGATTCCAGAAATTCTCTAACCCTAGCGATTCCAGAAATTCTCTAACCCTAGCGATTCCAGAAATTCTCTAACTCTAGCGATTTCAGAAATTCTCTAACCCTAGCGATTCCAGAAATTCTCTAACCCTAGCGATTCCAGAAATTCTCTAACTCTAGCGATTTCAGAAATTCTCTAACCCTAGCGATTCCCCAAATTCTCTAACCCTAGCAATTCCAGAAATTCTCTAACCCTAGCGATTCCCCAAATTCTCTAACCCTAGCGATTCCAGAAATTCTCTAACCCTAGTGATTCCAGAAATTCTCTAACTCTAGCGATTTCAGTCTTAACGTGATGAGATTACTGCCTCACCCCAAACTTTAGCTTAGTAGGCTCCTGCGACATGTCTGCTTGTATAGTGGTCCTGTTTATTCTGTCACTCCTGCAACATGACCAGAGATGACAAGAGGCAAATTTGACATACACACATGTAGTAGTAGTAGTAGTAGTAGGAGTGGTAGTGGTAGTAAGTAGTAGTAGTAGTAGTTTTTTTCTTGTTTGAAATTTCGATAGCTGTTCGAAGTCTTATGTCTGAAGGTTGCGGTTCTTGGATGCCCTTGTGATACTGTCTGTATTTGGGTAACAGAATTGTCTTCGCTTACCGCTGGTAAACATGACGCTTACGACGTCCAGAGTTATTTCACCAAGAACACTGGGATATGCAGTGGAGTTAATTCCCCTCTCCAGGCATATATCAATGGTTACAGGTACACAAGCGCCAGCTGTGGACAAATTAGACAAAAAGTTAAAAGTGAAATAGTTTGTTCTGACTCTTTGTCATGAATTGGATTTAAGTATAGAGTTTCGTCTGAGTGTAAGACAAAACACTAGTATGAGAAAGTTTGAAAAGATAGATTTAGATGAGAATGACAGTGACTGTGGAAAGATGAGGCTTATAGCTACAAGGGTGAGAACCGAGATTGACTCTCCCTTGCCACTTCGGACTTGGGTAATAGCTAAAGACTCACCACCTGTGACTACCATAAGGGAGATAATGTTTAACTAAAGACCACAGACACACTATACAGACAATTATATACGTATAGTATAGTTAGATAGAAACTGATCCAGTGAACATTTTATAGTTTTATTAAACAACTCAAAATCAAATAACACAGTAAAATAAATAACGTGCAATGTTGCACAGACCTGAAACAAAGAAACAATTAAATTGATAGACACTAGAAACAACCACTTTCACTCTTTCGTTCACCCTGCTGGGGAAAAATAGAATGATTAATGATTTAACCACAATCTAATTGGTGGGGCATCAAACTTGAGTCACCACTCCCTACTACACTAATATTACTACTGTCACCGTCCTGCTGACGATGCTTAACCTAACTGTCTACACCACTTCAAAGCTATTTAGGCGATATATACACGCCACTAAATAACACCACTGGACTGCTACACTAGTAGACTTTTATTATATCTCTGGCGCAGAGGCTGTTCTCTAAGGATACTATAAGATCCTACTAGTCCCAGCTATGTTCTCTCTCTCTCCTCTCCGCCTTGCTTCAGTGTCTCTCTGACACTCTCGACGTCTGCTGATGTGGCGTCTCCTTTACGCCCTTTCTCTTGTTAGCATTCTGAAAAAGGAATGTTGACCCTTTTCTCTGTTCCTGACTACTGCAACTGATGACTTTGGTATCAAGCACGGGTTACTTGATTTAGAATGTAGGAGCTTCACTGCCGACGAAACTTCGTTTACTTGACCAGTTACTCTCTCCGGGTTTGGGACACACAACTTTATTATGGTCGTGTAAAAAAACACACCAGGCAACGCGCCTTAATGGGTTGTGATAAAGAGCAAAGGGCTCTGGATTTTAAGGAAGATCCCGTTCCCGCTGAAGAATGGCTTCACTGCATGAGAACGTATTTCCTTTCCTGGGGCAAACGTACTGGCGCCGGTAACTACTGCGTCACCAGGGCTCTTCACCTCCGGCGATATCTCGAGCCTTATGCTCCCGAGAACCAAATCACCGTGATAAGTTGTAGGGTGCAGGTTACAACTTGCCCTATGTGCCGTGAAAATGCTGTGAAACAAATAATAACAACAGATATACTACACATCAAAATGTACTCATCTCTAACACATAACCCCCTTAAATAAATACCGCTCCCCTACACAAATCTACCTTCCCGCCGTAACAACAATTCCTAACTCCTGGTCACAAATTTACAATCTCCGTTCCCGCTCCCTCTTAATATCGGTCTGGTAGAAAAATCCCCAGACGCCGGCTGACCTATATCTCTTACACCAGTCTAGCCTCAGGTGTCAAAATATTTACTGAAGGGAATCCCCTACGGTAAAATTCCTGGCCCTACTTTATATTACAGACTGACCCTGGTGAGTCATCGATTAACACACAAAATAAATTAGACCTCACTAGGAATAATTAAACCCCATCTCAATAATATAAATTACATAATCAATTAATGTACACAATTACGCTAGCGTTTTTTTTACACCGCAAAGAATCAAAATCAAATTGAGATTTTACACAACACTCTACATACTACAGAGCCCCCATGTATCTAAGAGCTAAACTTCACACAGTTAATATCTCAAAGCTGCTACACCAATCAAAGATACTGCTAATTATCCACAGAAACTATAAAACACTCTTACATTTCTACTAGTTATTTAAGATAGCAATTGATGGCACTTCGAGCTAAATTAACTTTAATTAATTTCCCAGAAGAAAACTTTACTTAAACTTGCTAATATCTTACAGAACTATCTCCTACGCTAATAAAGTTATGGACATACCCAATTCGAATTTCTCCGTAGAGCAGGCGAATATGTATAATGTATACAGGTGTAGATTCACGGCAGGCAATTTTTAATCAGAGAGACCGCGACTTGATTTACTCTGTTATTTATCGTACCAAAAAGCTGATGCAACCCCCCACGCTATGAGTGAGTCATCGCGTGGCTTTGTTGAGGGGCCAATCTTAACCCAATGAAATCGCTGCAATTAGTTAATAACTGACCCCGTCCAATCATATCGAAAAATAATACATGACTCATGTTTATTCTGATCGCGCGCATCTTTCTTGCGTCATGTTATATAATGTTGCTACCGTTGGCGTGAGCAAAATTAACTTTGAATCGTTGTAGCGCCCGTTTTTACGTACCTGGGTCATGGTTCAACACCCACCCATCGATTTACCAGGTAGGGGTTATTAACGTCGGAAACTTTATACCCAGCCTTATAATACTCAAGCGCCTAATACAATAAATATTTACCGCAATTATTTTACAAAGAAAAACGTACGTGATCGCAATTACTTTAGAGAAAGGAAGACTGGTGCAAATCTTAAATTAACCCCGACAGTAATCCCTCATAAAAACGCAATTAATTTACCAAGAGAAGAAGATTAAACTCAAGTAATTACAGGACATAATTACCGGGAGAAAAAGAATGGGGCCTATGGAAAATAAAATTGACAGTAACTCCTCACACTCTTCCCTGTCTGACTTCTTTGTCTTTCTTTGTTATTTGTTCCCTAAGAAAGGTCAGGACGACAGTAGCAGTCTCCCGTTGTTGTTTTGTTGTTGTTTTTATTTTGCAGAAAGTCAACTGCCGAAGCACTTCGTGTGTTATAATAGTAGTAGTTTCTGTGCCAATTTGTTACTTATGTTAAAGCTGAAATTCCTTTCAAGCTTTCGCAAACATTGTTGTGATATCTATTAAATGTTGTAGAACATATTCAAATATGATGTAGGCATGTGTCAAACGTGGTTCTATCCTTGGTCAATGTGGGATACATGAACAAACGTCAAACTAAAGAAAATGAACTGTCTTTTGAGTAAACTGCATGTTATGTCATATGAGCTTTGCAGGTCTACGCGAAATCTGGCTAGTTTAACATGTTATCACATAGCGGGTTGCAATTTTTTGCTCTCTCTCTCTCTCTCTCTCTCTCTCTCTCTCTCTCTCTCTCTCTCTCTCTCTCTCTCTCTCTCTCTCTCTCTCTCTCTCTCTCTCTATTAATGTAACGTCAGTTTATTGACCATTTCATACTTTCTTTTATTTATTTTTTTGCTTCTGGAAATAAAATAAAATCTTATTACTCAAAAGTCAAACAGCAGTTATTACGCCTTGCTTTAACATTTTTTTAAAAGTATAGCTTTTTCCCTTATAGAAAAGATTCTTCTTCTTCTTCGTTCACCCTCAGATTTCTACATTAATGACTCTAATAAAGGCAGTAGTCAGCTCAAGGTTCCTGACATCTCCAAACAGTTTTTCGTTGAGAAAAGTGGGCTGTTGCCACATGCCACTCCGTTCACTGCTGTAAGCTGGGCAGGACTGGAGCAGATATTCGGCTGTCAAGTGAAAACATAAAACTTTAAAAATAGGAAGTGACGTTTCTGTGTCACGGGTTGCCTCCCCTTGCCCTGCAGTCTGGTCCAACAGTAGCCAAAACCTAGAGTATCTAATGTGGGACTTCAAGGTGTCTACGTTCGCACAAGATTACTCTTGGACGAGTTGTAGATAGAATGATAATGATGCTTCAACATCGAGGGAGTATTCACAAGATATTTCAGAAGTCAAGAACAATGCTCAACGAGTCTTAGCATGTTAACTTTGTATCTGACACGCCGCCTTTTGTGAAGATGGATATATATATATATATATATATATATTTTTTTTTTCGTACGCCCGCTAATACTCGAGGCGAAATCTCAGGTTATTATTTTTTATGTCTAACCTGACATTGATTTTACGTGAGTATCCCTTTTTCTTGTACAGAGACAGGTGTCCCTCGCCATTCAGGCAAATACTCTCCGATTTCGGAGGTACTCATTACAGCTGGGTCGGCTCAGGAGCCGCCAATCCCTGGTCGACGATACTCCTTCAAATGTTCTCGCGTTAATCCAGTCCAAATCCCGGTCGACGAAAAATCCTCAAATGCCGTCGCCCAGGTTTGATCCTGAATCACCTGGTCGCCAGAGCGGTGTTGTAACCACTACGCTAGCGCAGCTCCCATATATATAAAGATATATATATATATATATATATATATATATATATATATATATATATATATATATATATATATATATATATATATATATATATATAGGTCAGCAATGACTCGGGGACGTAGAATGTCCGGCTCCCAGACCCTCTGCTCTCGAGGTGTCTGTATTCCCTATACAGTCAGTAATGACTAAAAGGGAAGATGAATTGGAGGGCAAGTTCCGTATCCTACTAGTGACTAGGCTGTTGCTACTGGTGTCAGACTGTATCGGCTAGACCGTTCCTCTGACGTCCAGGCCGGGTCATGCTGCATGGGCAACAGCTTGATCTAACATTGCCCAACCTCGTGCCACCGAAAGTTATTTCGGGAGGTACGCTCCTTTGGTCAGAAATGACTGATAAGGAAGATCACATATATATATACATATATATATATATATATACATATATATATATATATACATATATATATATATATATATATATATATATATATATATATATATATATATATATATATATATATATATATATATAGTATGTATATATGTAGTGTATGTATGTATGTAGTGTATGTATATATGTAGTGCATGTAGTGTATGTAGTGTATGTAGTGTTATGTAGTGTTATGTAGTGTTATGTAGTGTTATGCAGTGTTATGCAGTATTATGCAGTGTTATGTAGTGTTATGTAGTGGTGTTATGTAGTAGTGTTATGTAGTGTTATGTAGTGGTGTTATGTAGTGTTATGTAGTGGTGTTATGTGGTGGTGTTATGTAGGGTTATGTAGTGGTGTTATGTAGTGGTGTTATGTAGTGTTATGTAGTGATGTTATGTAGTGGTGTTGTGTAGTGGTGTTGTGTAGTGGTGCTGTGTAGTGGCGTTATGTAGTGGTGTTATGTAGTGGTGTTATGTAGTGGTGTTATGTAGTGGTGTTATGTAGTGGTGGTGTTATGTAGTGGTGGTATTATGTAGTGGTGGTGTTATGTAGTGGTGTTGTTATGTAGTGGTGTTGTTATGTAGTGGTGTTGTTATGTAGTGGTGTTATGTAGTGGTGTTATGTAGTTGTGTTATGTAGTGGTGTTATGTGGTGTTATGTGATGTTATGTGGTGTTATGCTTCGTTATGTGTGTTATGTGATGTTATGTGATGTTATGTGGTGTTATGCGTCGTTATGTGTGTTATGTGATGTTATGTGATGTTATGTGGTGTTATGCGTCGTTATGTGATGTTATGTGATGTTATGTGATGTTATGTGGTGCTATGTGGTGTTATGTGATGTTATGTGGTGTTATGTGTTGTTATGTGGTGTTACATGGTGTTAT
Source organism: Oreohelix idahoensis (assembly GCA_024509875.1). Classification (NCBI taxonomy): domain Eukaryota; kingdom Metazoa; phylum Mollusca; class Gastropoda; order Stylommatophora; family Oreohelicidae; genus Oreohelix; species Oreohelix idahoensis. The sequence goes on along the minus strand of JAMPIV010021154.1, from coordinate 73,318 downwards.
GTGGTGTAATGTGATTGGAACATTCGGCGGAAACACGGCTGGGATTTGAAACTAAGGATTGTGAGATATACTGTAGAAATCAGACACAAAACAGCACAGACTGCATCGTAGCGTCAACTAAATACCTCCTACAAGCCAGAGGAAAGAGGATAGGACTTACAATTCCACAACTTTAAGTACCAGATCGAGTATTGGGCAACTTTGGAATTCCCAATTAAACCCGTAATTTTAATACAAGACTGGAAACTTGGGAATTTTATCACAAGGAGTCAGAGAGGAATTTTAACAAAAGTTTTCCCAGGCAGGAATTTGCAGAACACCAGCCGTCAGAGGAATTAACTTATATTTCCAGACTTAAGTGATCTCAAAGCTCTAATACAGGGCTGTGCCCATTCTAAATCTGTGCCAGGAGAAGTGTGCATTCCCAAAATTTTGGGGTAAGTGTAAACAACTTATTTACTGATGTAAATCTTACAGGTTTCTTACTAAGTGGTTATATACAAGGCTGGCAACCTCACCATATGAAAATAGTATATGCCTGAACCACTACTGCAAGAGCTGGTGATTGTTTCTGACTAGTCGTGCAGGAAAACCCGACAGCAGAGATGACCCCAGAACTCAGACGGGTGTAAGGATGAGTAATGAGTGATGATTACATCACATGTGCCTAAAGTGTATTGAATCATTTTGTGAGATTTATGTACTTTTAAAATTGTAATTCAGGCAAATCATTATTCATGGACTCCAGACGCAATTTCCTAGCTGACACCCAGAAGGATATTGGTGAATTTTCATCATATTCCCTGAGTTACATTGTGTGCTCGGGAATTTAATTCTTCTGAGAGGTTAACATTGGTGGGTGGAGCGCATGACAATAGGCCTGTTAGTTTGTGGAGAACAAATGTACTCAGCAGAAGGCATTTGTTTCTGTCTATTTGTCACAGTTTGTGGTTACAAGCCACCAGACGACTGTGATAATGACGCCGCTAGTTACAACTGATCAGAGCATGTATATTCCCAGTAGCAACATACGGCTGCGAGACTTGGACACTCAATAAAACAGTTGCAAAAAAGATTACATCATTCGAAATGAAATGCTACAGAAGGATGTTGAGAATACCCTGGACAGAAAAAAAGACCAACAGAGAAGTACTGCACTCACTAAACGTACAGGAACATTGGCTCCTAAATACCATCGCAATAAGGAAGCTGAAATTTTTCGGTCATATAAAAAGACATAATAGTCTGGAAAAAACAGTGATGGAAGGCATGGTCCCTGGAAAAAGGGGAAGGGGTCGACCTAGACGACGGTGGACCCAGGACATCACAGAGAGTCTGAACTTGTCTTTGGCTGATGCAGGTCGACATGCCCAGAATCGTGATGCGTTCAGAGCAGCTGTAATGGAGACAACGTTCTGGAAAGAATATGTCACATGATGATGAGTGTGAGAGAAGAGCATCAACACCAACTGCCGAAATCGGACAAATTGAGTGAAGAAGTGCCCTCATCACCACGAAGTGACGAAAACCACGGCTGCAGGACTCATCTGGAGCTAAGTTTTGTATAACAGGCTACAGCAAAAATCAAAGACATTATTAAGGCCCTACCTAAATCTCAGTGTGGAAACCTTAATTTCAATTTTCACCCAATTTTCCATATTTATTTTCCCATGTTAAAGACTAATTGACTATTAAATTTGTTGTATGTTATTTTAAGCTAAACAATAATAGTTGATTCAGTTTATATGTACGAAAGCACACGTATGAGCCAGTTTTTCTGGATAAATATATATACACACACACACACACACACACACACACACACACATATATATATATATATATATATATATATATATATATATATATATATATATATATATATATATATATATATATATATATATATATATATATATATATATATATATATATATATATATATATATATATATAGAGCCATTACTTATAAGAGGGCATTCGTTGAATTACTCCAACTGGGGGCTTGAATGGGCCAGAACTATTGTATAAACCCTTTACAAAAGGCGACGGGCCAGATAGTAACACATTTGCTCAGCCCTTAAGCAGCGTTTGTTCTTGACTTCTGGGAATATCTTGTGAAGGCTCCCCTAAGGTAGAAACGCCATTCATCATCTATCTACATCTTTGCCAAGAGTAATCTTGCGCGAAGATAGATACCTTGGACGACCTACTTTTAGATACGCTTGCATTGTGACCATTAGTGGACTACTACTGCAAAGCAAGGGGAGGCAATCCCTTGACAATCTACTGAAATTTACTCACGGTGGTATGGATTTTGTCGGCACACTTTGGGATTTTTACTGTCTGGAAGATCATCACAGCTAAAAGGAAGTTGTGCTACGTCATTGTATGTTTCGTTACATGACGCAGTGACATCTGTTGATACAAACAATAATAACCAACATTAGTAAACACCTAACCACATAACACTAGACTAATTCAGGGTGGCCCAAACGTCTGGATCTATAGGCAGTTTGCATTATATAAATGTTTACTGTCTTCTAAGTTAAAAAATCTTTGTTAAATTTATTTTTCAGTCCCAATAGAGATTCGAAACCAACAATAGATGAACGCACAGAAATTTTTCTCATGTATGGAATACAGAGATCCTCACAAAGACAGGAAGCTACGAAATTCTTCTCCTCCGCCGCCGCCTCCTCATCCTTCTCCTCCTCCTTCTTCTCCATCTCCTTCTTCTCCTCCTCCTCCGCCGCCTCCTCCTCATCCTTCTTCTCGTCCTTCTTCTTCTTCTCCGTCTCCTCTGCACCCTCCTCCTCATTCTTCTTCTCCTCCTCCTTGCCCTCCTTCTCCTTCTTCTTCTTCTTCTTTGTACACTCTCAGACATCTACTTGAATGTTTTTAAAGAAAGCAGTAGTTTGAAGTTATGTGGATCTCCGTAGAGCCTTTTCATGAATGGTACTGGTGTCGGCCATATGCGCTTTCTATGTTCCACATATGTTGGGCATCTTTGAAGCAGATGTTGGGCATCTTTGAAGCAGATGTTGGGCATCTTTGAAGCAGATGTTCAGCAGTCATTTTATCAGTGCCGTAGTTACACTCATCGGTAGTTGCTATCTTATGTCCACCCCTATGTTAGGGGGACTTTTTTGTTGCGAACTTCCACTGCAGAATGCTGAGTGTTTTGTGAGCTGTGTGAGTAATTCTTGCCCTTTGCCTCTGTGTAGCCCAGCGGGACTTTACAGGGTTAGCGACATTTTGCTTACTTTTTAATGACGTCATCATCAAGTGGCGTACATTGCACTGTTTGTTAGGCCTGTGGCCCAGTGTATCCGATTTCAACAGGCATTTATGTCGGGTTGCCTTTCTTAGCCTTTGACTGTCCTCAGCCTAGCTGCAAGGCAGCAGTGTGGTCTCTCTGTTTGACTGGCTTATGGAATTCAATGCTAAACATCATGACAAGCATTCAATAGCCCATGTTATCGTTGGCAAATTGTACGAACGTTTCAAATGTATTCAGCGCGTTCAAAAGTGCTTCAAAGTCGAACGCCACCAATTTGAGTATGTGCTGTAATTTCAGGAATTTAAATAAATTAAACAGCTTATTTCTCTATGGATCCAGACTTTTGGGCCACCCTGTATATATCACGCTATTACGTTTTAGCCTCCCGTGGAGTTCAGGCATTCAACAAAAAAACATGCCACGCCTATGTGTACTGTGCCAATCAAAATCACAAGCCTTCAACAAAAACATGCAACGCCTTTGTGTACTGTGGAATCAAAATCACAATAATAATAGCCCCTTCAGTCACAACAGACTATGGGAATGCGCCCCTGAGGTGACAACCCTCCGCTGCTTTTTTTTCCCGTGTGACGTTTTATTTTCTCTAATGCTTGTTATGAGAGCTTCTTCTTTTCACCCAATTTGATGTGACGTCGTAGAGAGCATCGCCACTTGGGGCAATCAGCAGCTTACCCTCGCAGATTGCTGGATTTATGTCTAGTACCCTCATGTCTCTCTTGCACATATCTTTGAACCTCAGCTGCGGTCGCCCAACTGTACTTTTGCCATCTTCCAGTTGTCCATAGAAGATATCTTTCGGGATGCGACCATCTTCCATGTGGCGGACATGGCGAAGGCAGAGTAGTATGCGCCGTCTAAGCAGTGTATACATGCTTTGAAGGCCAGCACGTGACAACACCTCGACATTTGACACGTTGTCCATCCACGAAATACCAAGGATGAAGCTTAGATACCGTAGATGAAAGGACAAAATCACAAGTCTTCCAAAAAAAACCAAAACATGCCAAGCCTATGTGTCCTGTGTCAATCAAATTCACAAGCGCTCAACAAAAAACGTGCTCAGCTTTTGTATACTGCGTCAATCAAATTCACAAGCGCTCAACAAAAACTTGCCCAGCCTTTGTGTACTGTGTCAGTCAAATTCACAAGCGCTCAACAAAAACATGCACAGCCTTTGTGTACTGTGTCAATCAAATTCACAAGCGCTCAAGAAAAACTTACCCAGCCTTTGTGTACTGTGTCAATCAAATTCACAAGCGCTCAACAAAAACGTGCCCTGCTTTTGTCTACTGTGTCAATCAAATTCACAAGCGCTCAACAAAGACTTGCCCAGCCTTTGTGTACTGTGCCAATTAAATTTACAAGCGCTCAACAAAAACTTGCTTAGCCTTTGTATACTGTGTCAATCAAATTCACAAGCGCTCAACAAAAACTTGCCCAGCCTTTGTGTACTGTGTCAATCAAATTCACAAGCGATCAACACAAACTTCCCCAGCCTTTGTGTACTGTGTCAATCAAATTCACAAGCGCTCTACACAAACTTCCCCAGCCTTTGTGTACTGTGTCAATCAAATTCACAAGCGCTCAACACAAACTTCCCCAGCCTTTGTGTACTGTGTCAATCAAATTCACAAGCGCTCAACACAAACTTCCCCAGCCTTTGTGTACTGTGTCAATCAAATTCACAAGCGCTCAACACAAACTTCCCCAGCCTTTGTGTACTGTGTCAATCAAATTCACAAGCGCTCAACACAAACTTCCCCAGTCTTTGTGTACTGTGCCTATCAAAATCTTTCCATATCGTCTTTATCCGTTGAATGTCTGTTTCCAGCTCCCTTCTCTACGTTGATCGTTGATGCTGTGAATACTCGATGTCCTCTCTTTTCTTAACTCGTTTGTGGGCAGTTGTATGATATCCAAGAGGTAATCGATACTTCACAAATGGTGTTGCATCCCATACAGCTATAGGTGTCCGTGCCAACGTCAGCATCATCAGATGTGAAGTGTTTTCAACAGAATTTTTATATCTTTTTTTTTTTTAATCTGTAGCAATGTTGTTCCCGATATACTTACTGGGACTCATATAGAATTGGGTGAACTGGCTAACTTTATATCATACATTTTATGTATTGCCTCGTTATGATAACCTAAATAAATTCAACTAGCGATTCTGCGAACCCGGCAAATTTTAATAACCGGTTCGGGCGAACCAGTGCAAGCCGGCTAAATGACGCCGCTGGCTAAGTGTACATTTCAGAATGCTGTATATGTAGCTGCATTTTAGGAAATGTGACTCACGGTCTATCTGAATGTCATAAATACAGACCTTACATTGAAGCGAAATTTACTATGATTATCTCCCAAAATGACATTAATTCCTAACGTTCATTGTCTAAAGAGAAAGTCTGTTCAAATGATCTTCCTAAGTTAAATTAGCCATTCAAAGTGAAGAAGTTTGCTCCAGTGATCTATTTAAATGATATTAATAAAGACATTTTATTACAATAATTTTCCTGTAATATATTTTTGAAAGCTATGAACAGAATAAAAGGGAAGTGTCATTATCTCCGGCGCTATTCCAAATTGTTATTAACTCTGTCTAGCCACGAAACACATAAAGCACCATGATATGATGTACTATTCTCAGGCAGACTGCTAGGTAGGTCCGTTTGGCTGTATCCAGATTTTTTTCTGCGTAAGCGACAGAAACCAAACCTATTTGTTGCAAATTAAATTGAAACTCTTCAAAATATTATCCAGTCAATTTACACCAATGTTAAACATACACAGTTTTAAAAATTTAATTTCACCATGTGAAAATTCTGATCAGTCAATTTTTCCACCTTTGCAAATTTATGGTCGTTGAAATGGTTATCGAAGTGACTGAAATAAGCCAAGCAATCACGTCTTTACTTAAGACTATCGTACAGGTATGCCCGTAAGATATACTCGCAGACAAGTAGTCTTATGGCTAAGGGCTGATTAAATCTAACAGCACAGTAGGCAATACACTTTATTTCAGCAAACGTGACAGTAAAAGTGCAACATTATACATCACCAATAATTGTTAGTATGTCAGTTACGAATTGGCTCAACACTCTGACCTTGACAATACTTACATGGACAAAAACTGTCCTGTAGGAATGCTTACATCAGTTACAGTTACAGACTCGTACAGGAATGCTCACATCAGTTACAGACTCGTACAGGAATGCTTACATCAGTTACAGACTCGTACATGAATGCTTACATCAGTTACATATTCGTACAGGAATGCTTACATCAGTTACAGACTCGTACTGGAGTACTTACATCAATTACAGATTCTTACACAAATGCTTACATCAGTTTCAGACACGTACATGAATGCTCACATCAGGTACAGACTCTTACACGAATGCTTACATCAGTTACAGACTCGTACAGAAATGATCACATCAGTTACAGACTCGTACAGGTGTCGTGCTTAGATAGGTTTTAAAGTTATTTATGATCCCGCCTGAGTATAGGGGATGGTAATAGTACGCGAGAAGTAAAGGTGTAGGAAAATAGATTTTCACGAGTGGATAGTTTAAGAAGATCTGTCTCTGGACTGAGTAGTTTCTCTAGTCCAGCCTATCTATACGACTATAATTTAGTATAAGACAATCTTGCACCTCCCTATATCTAGAAATATAAGTTTACCTAAACACTAACACACAGCTATGTGACAACAAGACACACAAACGTGAAAAAAAAACAATGGATTATTGGGTATGGGTCTGACCAACACACAAAGTTTAGTTCTTTTGTTGTTTATTATCATTAAACACTTTACAACATCGAATATCTACAAGAGATCAAATAAATCAGAATTACATATATATAGAAAAATAATAGAATACCCGAGATCTGGTGTTTACAGTAAACAGTAGGAAAACATCTGATTGCTAAAAAAACTGTTAATTATTGTTAATTGATGTAGCGGGAGGTTATTTAAAATTATTTATTATGTAAGAGTATGCCAGTAAAGAGTTCTGACCTTACAAGTAATACCCCAGTCTTAGAAATAAGCACTGGTGTATTGTTATCATAAAAATAGTCAGACTGTGAAAACCCTGGCCCAGTTGGTAAGAAGTAGTACCAGGATTTAAGGTGTCTCCTCCCTGTGACTATCTTGTGATTACTTATATGCTAGGGGATAAGTAAAATGTACATTCACTGAACCCACAAAATGGAAGAAGTGAATAAATCCTCAGGTACAGTAAAATAGTTTAATAATTGCACTATTATTCTATTTCTACTAGTTGGAAAAGAGTATACATATATATATATAAATATTCACACAATTACTATTATTGTCTGTTTAGACTTCAAGATCTTAAATAATAAAGTTACTGAAATCACTGTTATTAGTCCTTTGAATTTAAGGATAACTGTCATCAGTTGACTGAGTTTCTGTATGGTTAATTATTGTTTTGAACTATTGGCTGTTTCACATGTATAGGTGGTCAGTGTCAAACAGGACACTTATCTTTCCAACTTGATACTGCTGAAACTGTCCTTTGCTGATATCAGACTTGGTAGGCCCAACAGTAGGGATGCCAATGACCAGTTGAAGTTCACTCTTTGGGGTCCTGCACTTTTGTGGGATTGCCTCGGATGAACTACACCGGCTTCTGATACTGGACAGTCTGGTTTGAGTTATTTCATGGAACCTGCAACATATCAGCCTTGGCTAGTATCTGGCTAGACTTGTAGCTGACTAGCACAGATGTCAGACCAGTCAGTCATCAGATGTCACCGTTATACAATCATAGTAAGTAAGGACATCATTTCAGTGATATAGCATTAATATTAACATTTCACTTAAGTGTAACTGACTAGCACATAAGTCAGACTAGTCAGTCATCAGGTGTCAAAGTTATACAGTCATAGCAAGTAACATCATTTCAATTATACAGAATTAATATTAACATATCAGTAATAAACATCATCTGGTTTACTCTGCTCCTATACATCCTTTCCTGATCTATAACTTGATCCTTCTAAATCATATCAAGTACAAATTCAAATACTGATGCTATTTTAGCAACTACCCAAAATTAATACATAAAATAAATAAAGTGAGTGACCACGTGATCAAGTTGCTTTCTTCGGTAGTACAATTACATAGTTTTGGAATTGAAACCTGGCTGTGGAATACTCCATTTTACCAGCTGTAAATGGGTACGAAGTTGTGCGCTCGAACTAGGGAAGGCAAAGGCAGCGAGGAAGGAGACTAGTCGCCTTAACCTCGTAAACTGGGATCTTCCATGATAAAGTTTCTAACACTTCATTTCCCTACGACAATCTCTGCCATGGGACTGCCTTTATCTTCGTAAGCGATAAAGCAATATGATAAATATATCTTCATTAGGCTGTGGGGCTATTTGTGATTACTTTTTCTACAAGCAACACTCATCCATAATGCACATGAATAAATCATATTAAAATAATAATACGTTATATCAATGAATATTATACAGGCATATTTTGTGAATTCTGTATGAACCTGAAATAACAAATATTATACACGGTAGTTATCATAATTTCGCTTACCCTCAGACTTCAGATACTGGACTTAAAAATGTTTCTGGCAATCCGCTCACAATTCATGGATAGTGGCGAAACTCTGCCTCCAGTCTGTCTGAACCCTCTTTCGTTGTCCGTGTCTCAGTTTACCGGTACGCTTTATATACGATAGCGTGGACGTATCGGAGAGTACCGACGTCACAGCTTAGACCTAAACCTAAAAAATCCTTCACGAACAGTGATTTCGGCCGATCTGTGCGTCGAGGGAATTTTTCCTTTCTCATTCTCGGCATATATAATATCCATATTGTTCCATCTTATCTAGTTTTATACAGCTGATAAAACTCTATCTTCCTATCCATGTAAATTCCCAAACTGTTATTTGTTGATTTTAATATTTAGAACAGAAGTGGGTTTACATGCTTTTAGCGTAACTGTGGGCAGCCGAAATACGCATATATCTCCGTAAATGAGAACTTCCTACCGTTCCATCTTATATGCAGTTATACACCATCCTTCCCTGTACTGAAATGTAAAATACTTTTCATACGGATTCCCTTCTGTTTTTATATATCGTTGGCGATTTCCTCTGCCCGATACACATTTCGCTGATACGCCGCCATTTTGAAAGCGGTCGTTCGATCGTAGACGGGTTTATAAATCTAACTGATCCCGTTTGCAATGACTTGAAACCAATTTTGCGACATAGCTCCCCCATATTTTAAGCTGGATGATATCTAGCTTAACTATTGGGTACAAGACAATTGCAAATCGACCATTCCGAGGTTAGTTTTCCTTCTTTCTATCCTCCTCAAGCTCTGTGGGATGGCGACTAAGAAAATCTGCGCCCACATTCTGTTTTCCAATAATATATTCATCCTTTACTATGTCTCTCCTTCCGGTTCGGCTTTTCATCCAGGCTCTTACTGCTGGTGAAACGGGGTCGGTAGGTTTCCCATGAAGTTTACCGCCCTCTTTTCGATGATAGTTGGATGTGGTTTTCCCTCGCAAATCCGTAGGTTTTTGATTTTCGCTACATGATTTGTTCCTTTTTTCCAGCGCATGGGGTTCAGACTGCAGTTGAACCTGTGTGGGATGTTTCCTTTCCCCTCCCGTGCAAATCTCGGGAGTACCCCTGATTGCTGGTTTGCTTGTAGATTTTTGATGAAGACTCTTCCGTCGACTTTCTGAATCTACATAGGTGCACTCTGGACAGGAATTTACATACTGATTTATGTCTTCCGTAATACCTGGCCAGTAGAACTGGGTGGCTATTCTTTGTTTTGTGGCACCATTACCCAGGAGTTCACTCAAAGTTGATATGTGTCCCCAGCCTATAACCTTATTCCTATAGGTGGATGGTACAACAATTTGACCATGACTTTTCGTCCCTCTGCCAGCTTTCCTGTACAAGAGTCCATGTTCCCTATAGAAGTGTCCTTTCCTTGGTGTGTTATGTGTCTTTGACAATTTGCCAAAACAAGGCTTCAATGTGCTGTCTGCTTCTTGAGCCCGTTTCATTTCAGTCGAATGAAATTTTAAGTTGGTGTCCCTCTCTATGTTCCTGGAGTCAGACCTGGTCTGGGTTTCTGCCATAACCATAGGTTTTACAGGGTCTCCCAAGAAAACATATTTACGCCCCAACATTAGTGGGTAAAAGGGATCATCTATCACAGCTGCATTTATCTCCCCTTCCACATAGCGACAACTGACATGAATCTTTGCTATGGGTAAAGTAAGGGGTGATGTTCCTTTTAGTGGCCCTTGAATCTCTACTGTTTCTGTGGTGATTTGTTCAGGGCACACCAGAGATGCACACACGACTGCGTCATAGGACAAACCTGTGTCATACATTCCTGTGACTTGTTTGCCATTCACAGTCACTATCTCCTGAGTAGGTGGGTGATGGAGGCTATTCTGACCCACAGTCAGTTCATTCCTAACAGAAGTCCTCACCTGTAGACATGCAGCATGATGAAGGGTTTTTTTTCTCCCACATTCATCCGTGTTGTGGTTGCTCATCTTACAAAATTTGCACCACTTAGCTCCCTGTTTGTAGGGTTTATTTTCCTGAGTCTGAGGGTTCTTGTCCTTATTATCAAATCTTTGCTTGTTTCTGTATGGTTGATCCATTTGGTCAAACTGGGTACTCTGCGGTGGTGTCTTATATCCTTCTACCTGCTTCCTTTTTGTTCCTACCAATTCAGCTTGAGCTGCTTGGTATCTCTCTGCACATTTCAAAATGTCTTCCAGCCTCTCTGCTCCTTGTTCCATAAGGAATTTCCTCATTTCTTGAGACATGGAATCTTTCACTTGCTCTAACATAACCATTTCTTTCAGATCCTCGTAGGTTTTCTGATACTTACCTAAACTACTCCATTTCAACAAATACGTTTCTAGCCTAGCTGAGAACTGGTTATATGTTTCTCCAGGTAGAGGTTTAGAAGTTCTAAATTTCTTCCTATATGCCTCAGAGTTCTTTTCATACCGGATCAGTAACGCTTGCTTTAGTATTTCATAATTTTCCTGATCTTCTTTGGGGAGTTTCAGAAACACATCATATGCAATACCTCTCAATCCCTGGGATAACTTTAGACTCCATTTTTCCTTTTCCAGTCCATATGTAGAGGCTAGCCTTTCATACCTATCCAGGTATGACTCAATTGCGTCCTCCTTTTCAACAAATGGATCTAGGTGGAAGTTCATGGCTCCATTTGCTGTGTTCTGAAAAGAGCTATTCGCAGAATGAGGTGAGCTATTACCATGGGTGATAGTCCCAGCCTGAAGTTCAAGATCAAGCTGTCTCATTTTCAGCTCATGGTCTCTCTCTGCTTGTAACCTCCTTTCTTCTCTCTCGGCTTCTAATTTCTTGGCTTCTCTCTCCGCTTCTAATTTCTTGGCTTCTCTCTCTGCTTCTAATTCTAATTTCTTGGCTTCTCTCTCTGCTTCTAATTTTAATTTCTTGGCTTCTCTCTCTGCTTCTAATTTCTTGGCTTCTCTCTCTGCTTCTAATTGCTTTGCTTCTCTCTCGGTGTACTTTTCACATTCCGTCGTGACATACCGGATCAGAGCGTCACCATCCATGCCAAGCTCTTTTCCCACCTGCAGTGTAGCAGACCTAAATTTGACCAAGTCAGCCATGATGTATCTGTAGTCTAGTAGGGCAAGTGATCTTACTCAAACTAATTTACTACAATATAATTAACTTAATTAAAATTAAAGTTAATTAAACTGACTTCACCATATATGAAACAGCTTTCTTTATCTGTACTCAATGGTACTCCTAAAAAATTATATATTTCCTACTATGTTACTCTTTCCAAAAATTTTCAAAAAAGAAAAAAAAAAATTTCTACACAGCAGAAATAGAAAGTTGGCTCAGGAATATCAAAGATATATCCCGGACGAGCCCCCACTGTAGCGGGAAGTTATTTAAAATTATTTATTATGTAAGAATATGCCAGTAAAGAGTTCTGACCTTACAAGTAATACCCCAGTCTTAGAAATAAGCACTGGTGTATTGTTATCATAAAAATAGTCAGACTGTGAAAACCCTGGCCCAGTTGGTAAGAAGTAGTACCAGGATTTAAGGTGTCTCCTCCCTGTGACTATCTTATGATTACTTATATGCTAGGGGATAAGTAAAATGTGCATTCACTGAACCCACAAAATGGAAGAAGTGAATAAATCCTCAGGTACAGTAAAATAGTTTAATAATTGCACTATTATTCTATTTCTACTAGTTGGAAAAGAGTATACACATATATATATATAAATATTCACACAATTACTATTATTGTCTGTTTAGACTTCAAGATCTTAAATAATAAAGTTACTGAAATCACTGTTATTAGTCCTTTGAATTTAAGGATAACTGTCATCAGTTGACTGAGTTTCTGTATGGTTAATTATTGTTTTGAACTATTGGCTGTTTCACATGTATAGGTGGTCAGTGTCAAACAGGACACTTATCTTTCCAACTTGATACTGCTGAAACTGTCCTTTGCTGATATCAGACTTGGTAGGCCCAACAGTAGGGATGCCAATGACCAGTTGAAGTTCACTCTTTGGGGTCCTGCACTTTTGTGGGATTGCCTCGGATGAACTACACCGGCTTCTGATACTGGACAGTCTGGTTTGAGTTATTTCATGGAACCTGCAACATATCAGCCTTGGCTAGTATCTGGCTAGACTTGTAGCTGACTAGCACAGATGTCAGACCAGTCAGTCATCAGATGTCACCGTTATACAATCATAGTAAGTAAGGACATCATTTCAGTGATATAGCATTAATATTAACATTTCACTTAAGTGTAACTGACTAGCACATAAGTCAGACTAGTCAGTCATCAGGTGTCAAAGTTATACAGTCATAGCAAGTAACATCATTTCAATTATACAGAATTAATATTAACATATCAGTAATAAACATCATCTGGTTTACTCTGCTCCTATACATCCTTTCCTGATCTATAACTTGATCCTTCTAAATCATATCAAGTACAAATTCAAATACTGATGCTATTTTAGCAACTACCCAAAATTAATACATAAAATAAATAAAGTGAGTGACCACGTGATCAAGTTGCTTTCTTCGGTAGTACAATTACATAGTTTTGGAATTGAAACCTGGCTGTGGAACACTCCATTTTACCAGCTGTAAATGGGTACGAAGTTGTGCGCTCGAACTAGGGAAGGCAAAGGCAGCGAGGAAGGAGACTAGTCGCCTTAACCTCGTAAACTGGGATCTTCCATGATCAAGTTTCTAACACTTCATTTCCCTACGACAATCTCTGCCATGGGACTGCCTTTATCTTCGTAAGCGATAAAGCAATATGATAAATATATCTTCATTAGGCTGTGGGGCTATTTGTGATTACTTTTTGTACAAGCAACACTCATCCATAATGCACATGAATAAATCATATTAAAATAATAATACGTTATATCAATGAATATTATACAGGCATATTTTGTGAATTCTGTATGAACCTGAAATAACAAATATTATACACGGTCATCATCATGTGACATATTCTTTCCAGAACGTTGTCTCCATTACAGCTGCTCTGAACGCATCACGATTCTGGGCAAGTCGACCTGCATCAGCCAAAGACAAGTTCAGACTCTCTGTGATGTCCTGGGTCCACCGTCGTCTAGGTCGACCCCTTCCCCTTTTTCCAGGGACCATGCCTTCCATCACTGTTTTTTCCAGACTATTATGTCTTTTTATATGACCGAAAAATTTCAGCTTCCTTATTGCGATGATTATACACGGTAGTTATCATAATTTCGCTTACCCTCAGTCTTCAGATACTGGACTTAAAAATGTTTCTGGCAATCCGCTCACAATTCATGGATAGTGGCGAAACTCTGCCTCCAGTCTGTCTAAACCCTCTTTCGTTGTCCGTGTCTCAGTTTACCGGTACGCTTTATATACGATAGCGCGGACGTATCGGAGAGTACCGACGTCACAGCTTAGACCTAAACCTAAAAAATCCTTCACGAACAGTGATTTCGGCCGATCTGTGCGTCGACGGAATTTTTCCTTTCTCATTCTCGGCATATATAATATCCATATTGTTCCATCTTATCTAGTTTTATACAGCTGATTAAACTCTATCTTCCTATCCATGTAAATTCCCAAACTGTTATTTGTTGATTTTAATATTTAGAACAGAAGTGGGTTTACATGCTTTTAGCGTAACTGTGGGCAGCCGAAATACGCATATATCTCCGTAAATGAGAACTTCCTACCGTTCCATCTTATATGCAGTTATACACCATCCTTCCCTGTACTGAAATGTAAAATACTTTTCATACGGATTCCCTTCTGTTTTTATATATCGTTGGCGATTTCCTCTGTCCGATACACATTTCGCTGATACGCCGCCATTTTGAAAGCGGTCGTTCGATCGTAGACGGGTTTATAAATCTAACTGATCCCGTTTGCAATGACTTGAAACCAATTTTGCGATAATTGATGATGGTGGTAAATCCTATCGGCTGTCTCTGTGGTTAGAGCCGATTTTGAAACAGCGTAACTTGCTCGATAAATCCGATGAAAACGACTGTCAAATATCGGGAGAACTGTTATTTCTTTCACACCCCAGCGGGCTGATAAAATTGCAAAAAATATATCTGGGTATTTGTAAGTCCAGTTAAAATTTACTATTAAAATGTTTATGTGTCCATGTGGCCAATCCTGTTCAAAAATGAACTTGGGGACGTGTAAGCCAAGAATAAGACCACATTAATCACTCAGTAAATGAAGAAAAAGGACCAAAATAAACCGCTGGTCGCCTTTTGATCAGGTCTGCGAGAAATAAAGATACATTATGAAAAAAATGCTACTATTATATCTCTACATATATACATACGGAAGGGGACGAGACGATCTCTCATCCTCTCCGTCAGTCCTGATTAAAGTTAAAAGGCACACGGTGTCTCTAGCCTATCCTATCGCTATCGCGGCGTCTCTAGTTTGGGTGAAGGTATGTGCCCTCCCCGCTCCTTCGGCACGCGCTAACAATCAGCGTACAATGTCAGTTATTATTTAATTATCCATACGCGCACTTTAACAAATATCGCCTGTCGCTAAGTAGCTATTCAAGGGTCGGAGTTGGTGGGTCGTCGTTTGCTATTTAAACAACATTCACTTACTAAAATTACACAAAATGCAATATAACGTGAATTCTATGGTCCACTATCAGTCACCTAGCATTTTAATTCAGTCAGCTAAACCGTATCTTTCTGTGTGATAGTGGGTGGTAAAATTATCATTAACTGCACAACTGGTACGAAAATGGTTACACGTATTTTCCACTGGTTCTAACACCTAGAAAATTACAGTGAATTTAAGATGACAAAACTTAACACATTAAATCACGTAAATGCTAATTTCTATTACTACAACTCAGAAATGAAAATCCCCACGAAACTATTAACACATCTATTCACAATGGTTCTAGATAACGTGTTTAGACTCTCCGAAAAATTCTGAGCGACGACTGCTAACTGATGTGAGGAGCCACAGTTTTTATATATCGTGTTATTATGATCTCTAGAGGATATTAATTTTCACACTCTTTTGCATAGCAGAAATTGGGGGAGCTACGTTTACCCCAGATAAAGGGTTCCACTTTCGTTCTGTTCGGCGCTGCTAACCGACAACAGAGGCTTCCTTCCGAGGTTTTCCCCGCTTCTCGAGATCAAAGCGTTATCTCTCCATGTATGTACGAACATCAAAGGATTCTCGGGATTTTGTTTTAGCCCGTGCGACTACTTCAAAAGAGGTCCGTTGTTTCCACGTGCATCTGTCTGATATCTGATGATTGACAGATCAGCTTGCGTGGGAAACTCAGGTAAACAACACCATGTTCGTTCCCTGTTTAGACTGGCAGGACGCGGAAGTTGGTAATATGTCTGTTTGTTTACGTCTCAAGGAAAACAGGCGTGGATTAAAAGTGAGTAATGCAATCTGTCAAATGCTTGACTTTGCTAACGAATCTTAGAACGCCACGAGGTCACGAAAGGCTGTCGGATACTGTAGGCTATATTTCCATTATACGTCACAACAGGAATGTTCACATCAGTTACATACTCGTACAGGAATGCTTGCATCAGTTAAAGACTCGTACAGAAATGCTTACATCAGTTACAAACTCTTACACGAATGCTTACATCAGTTACAGACTCGTACAAGCATGCTCACACCAGTTACAGACTCTTACACGAATGCTTACATCAGTTACAGACCCGTACAGGAATGTTCACATCAGTTACAGACTCGTACAGGAGTGATCAAATCAGTTATAGATTCGTACAGGAATGCTTACATAAGTTAGAGACTCGTACAAGAATACTCACATCAGTTACGGACTCGTACAGGAATACTCACATCAGTTACAGACTCGTACATGAATGCTCACATCAGTTACAGACTCTTACACGAATGCTTACAACAGTTACATACTCCTACAGGAATTCTCACATCAGTTACAGACTTCATCCAGGAATGCTTAAATCAGTTACAGACTCGTATAGGAATGCTCACATCAGTTACAGACTATTACACGAATGCTTAAATCAGTTACAGACTCGTACAGGAATGCTCACATCAGTTACAGACTCTTACACGAATGCCTACATTAGTTACAGACCCGTACAGGAATGTTCACATCAGTCACAGACTCGTACAGGAATGCTCACATCAGTTACAGACTCGTACAGGAATGTTCAGGTCAGTTACAGACTAATGCAGGCATGCTTACATCAGTTACAGACACATGAAGGTCTGCTCTCATCAGATACAGACTCGTTCACGAATGCTCATGTCAGTTACAAACTCGTGCATGCATGCCTACATGAGTTATTCACAGACTCGTGCATGCTTGCCTGCATGAGTTACTCACAGACTCATGCATGCATTCCTACATGAGGTACTCACAGACTCGTGCTTGTATGCCTACATGAGTTACTCACAGACTCATATGAGCAAATATTGCATCGATTTAATTAGACAGCAGGGAACGCAAAAGTGCTAAACCCTATAGCAACACTAACTGTCAGTTTGTCATATAACATTGAGCTCATAAATTTACCTTGACAGTACTTCCGGCAAGGTGGTATCGCTTTGCCATCTATTCCACACTCTGGCGCAAACACGGAGCAGTAAAAGTCAAATGCATACCCATAACAGGGCTTAATAAACAGGTAGTCATACTTATGTCTGATGGCAATCTCTGCTTCCTGAGGTGATCTATGTCCGAGTAAATTAGGAAAGGTAGTGCTGGGGTATTCGGTAATGTTCACACACTTGGAAAGTTGAACAGGCTGGCACTGACCTAATAGAAATGTGTAGAACAATAAGTAAGATAATTAGTAAAACAAATCTTCCAGATAGTGCATCGTGTTACTTTCTAGAGGAACACATTACAGACGTCTTGACGCACACATGGGAAAAATGGTTAGCAAACTGATACACCAGGTCCGCATTTAGCAGCAATATGACATCTCTCACGCATAAAAATCCCCCCCCTTCTCCCCTCCCCGAAACTCATTTGACATGCTGAACGTCAGGCATCACTCATACTACCCTTTTCTTCTTCACAAAATTCTCACCTGGAGGTGGAGTTGATACCATAAACGGCGCAATACCTGCAGGAAGACAAATGTAAAGACATTAAGGCAGTTTTCAAGTGCATCAAATAGAGAACAATACGTTATCGGTAAATAAATCTGGTGTTCTCTATATAACATTTTATAAGATATTTTTGTTTGGTAGTAGTGTCCACCAATGATTACAACCCCCAAACCGCGACAACCCACAAATCGCGACAACCCACAAACCGCGACAGCCCACAAACCGCGACAACTCACAAACCGCGACAACCCACAAACGCCCGCTCCAAACCTCAGAAATGAGGTATCTGAGGAAAGTGGTTTAAGTTGTGACGGTAGTCTACCCTTCGCTGCAGTAGTGGTCAAACAATGGGCAATGTGATGGAGTTACTGTGATTTAGTCTTCAATTTTTCTCTCTGAAAATATTGAGTTTGCCATTTTTGTTTCCCTCTATTAAAGATTTTTTCTCTGTAGGGGTAATTTGTTCTGTAGGTAAAGTAATTGCGGGTTTTTTTCTTTAGGGATTAATGTAAGTTAGTATTGAAGGGCACCAGTCTTCCCGTTTCTAATAATCGCGATCTTGGAATTCCATTTTTTGCGTTGTTAAATTTATCGCGGTCATTTTTTCGTGGGGAAGGGGAGATGACCCCTACCCAGGTAACGTTCAGCTTACGATAGAGCGAATCACATTTTGATTTCGCTCACGCAAACAGACGTCGTTAGGTAACGTTACGTAGCCGGAAATATGCGCGCGTTTAAAGTAAGCAGAATACACTGGTTCTAAATTTAGAGATGAGCGCATGGACAATTTTAGAGTATCTTTAATTCTATTGGATGTAATGAGACGCCTAGCTTCAAGTAGGTCCGGGGTCAGCGTGGGAAAATGTAAGATAAAGTAGCGCTTTTCGATTTAGCGGCCTCTTTCTGCAGAAATCCTGGGCCGTGTATCCAAGCATATTGTTGGCTTCTAACGCTGAACGCAGTATTGGTATGTCTGTAATTTAAAGTAGCGTGGTAATTAAATCTAGTTTCTCTAATAGAGCCTTAGCCCGTTCTAATATAATTTATTTTAAAAAAAACTTTATAACTCATAGTGCCATCAATTATTTCTACGGTGAAAGCAGTGATATCAGTGATAAAGAGATATTACGGAGGTGTGCTCCGTAGATTTAATAGAAAGTCTGTAGAAATACACGCATCCTAGATTTATATTAATTTACAGAATATTCTGAAGCGCGTGTATTTTATTTCAGTGAGAGATTAATTCTGATAAGTCTCATAAAAAAAAAAAAAAAATACGGGAACGGATTTTCGGGAAATTTAATCACGTGGTTACCGGGATTTATTTGAGTAGGAATTCTGGATGGATAGAGTAGATAATTAAATATTTTTCTATCTGTGAAAGTATAATAATTGCAGGGAAACCACCAGGGAAACCACGTGGGGTAGAGGTGAAAGGAAATTTATGGTGCCTTAAGTGGTTGTGCAATTAATATTATGCAGAGTAGTATTTGATTTTTGTGTTATGGGATTTAATGAGTTCTAGGAAATATAGTCTATAGAGATGTATATATTTCTGTGTATAGAGATGCAATATATAAATGTACTGAGGAATTTTAAACACGGGTGTGCATTAAATGTTATGTATTCTATTTGTGTTTGGGGGGAACGATGATAAGGTCCTGAGACCGCTTACAGAGTTAAAGTAGGCCTAAGTACGGGAGGTTTCCCTACCTGTTTTTAATGTTTTAAGGCCTGAGGCAAGCTGTGTATAATTAGTATTGATCAGTGAGTCTGGGGTTTACTAGACAGGCAGGGGGTTGTTGGGAATAGCTGACCCAGGGTCAGGAAATATTTATGTATCGTTGTGCACAAGATGAAAGGGGGAGAGGGGAAATGGTGGAGCAGTCTGCGTTTTGGGTGTTTACATGTTTGTGCTAAGATATGAGCGTGACTGAAGCAGCAACTGTATATGTTTTAATAGATAAGTTATTTAATGAGAGTATTTTTGTATTGTAGTACAGAGTGGCCTCTTTTGTGTCCACATCATTGGTCACGGCCTGTAGAGCGGGGTGTCAATAAATCTTGTTCCTGACGGCTGGCAAAGGTAGCCAGTCTTCTCAAGAGAGAAAAAGTCGAGGAAACGCCAGAGGCGTAAGAGCATGTACCTTGGTGGGGTATCGGCTCTGAGTATTGTGGCCACAGAGAGAGAGAGAGAGAGAGAGAGAGGGAGCGAGGAAGAGCAGGTCGAGACAGCGACGCAGTCTTCAGTGAAAAGGGTTTTCTTAAAACCTGGAGCTCTAAGCTCATACACACCCATCAAACCCAAGCAAGCGGGTTGGTGTGTCTTTTTTTTTAAGCCTCGGTCACAATAATACCGAAGTGCCTAAACCCAAATGAGGGGTAACATAGCAAGGGAAAATCAGCTTTCTTTTCGCAAAATAGAGAAGCCTCTACAGTTTACGGCAAGTGCCTAGTCAATATTTTCAGAAGTCATCTGAAGTACGAGTCAGAACTAGGAAGAGAGGGATATCATTTCCGGGTTGCTGAAATGAAACGAGAGAAGCAAGGCAGGAGAAGTGGAGAGAGAGATGGTGAAAAATAGATCAGGGACTTGCAGAGTCTCATATTATTCTTAGAGGTTAGCCTCTGAGCCTTAGAGTTAGAAAAAGTCTATTACATAGCAGTGCAGAGTGTGACTTAGTGGCGTATACCGCTGACAGAGTTAGCAGCTGTGCAGATAGTCTTCATGCAGGGTCAGCAGCCAGTGACAATAGAGATAGTAGTGTAATAGAGAGTGGTGGCTACAGTTGATGCCCACTAAAGTAGATGGTAGTAAGAATCTAAGTAATCATTCTGATTTTGTTTCCCCAGCAAGGTGAATGAATGAGTGAGAGTGGTTGGGTTCATATTTTGATGTGTCTTATAAATTTAAATTGAGTCTTTTTTATTTCCAGGTCAGTGCAAACCTGGCACGTTATATATATTGTTGTTACTATGTTATGAACTTATGTGGATTTGTATAATAAACTTATTTAATGTTCACTGGATCAGCTTCTTCACTATATAGTCCTTAAATGTTGTCTGTATAGTGGTGTCTGTAGTATTAGTTTACCCTTATCTCCTTTAGTTGGTTTACGTTTGTCAGAGGGCGGTGAGTTTCTAGCAATTCTTGAAGTCACGATTTGGCGAGGAAGATTTAATTTCGGTTATCATCCTCGGGCCAATAGACTCACCTTACTACATTCATTGTCATTTCTCAAAATAAATCTATTATCTTAGTCTTTTCTCACACTAGGGTCTTGTCCTACACTTGGGCATAACTCTAACTTAAATCCAACTCGTGACAAAGTGGTTGGCGATCGTCCTTGGGATCAGCTTTGTAGGATCATTCTGGGATCTTATCTAGATTTACAGATTGTTTTCTATAGGAAAGTCTGAGAATAGATTCTTTCAATATCCCCTAGACTGAGCTATTAGAACTGATCCAGTTATAAGTTTTTTCACAGAAAGTTTTTCCACAGGTTGCAGGCAGGTGGATTGTAGTGATAGGTTAGTTTATAGAACTTAGAGGTAATTGATGGCTAACGAATTTTTTTTCTTAATAGGAAGATTTTTTTCAGGTAGTTCTTCAGACTTGGTGCTAGTCTGAGTTCGGGTTTTGGGACAGCGGTTATAGAGAGATTAATTCCTAGTAGGTAACGGGAAGTTATGGGGCCTTCACGTCTCTATATTTGTGAGCTTACCGCAGACTTTGCAGGTAACATGGCTGATCTCGATAAAGTACATAAGATTGCACTTGAGGTAGCTAAGTTCATGGAGTACGGTGATAGCGAAATTCCACCCCTTCTGGAATATGCAGAAAGCCTGCAGAGGCAATATGAAGTAGACAACTTATTTGGCAATCGTCTAGCCTTGGCATGGACCTGTGCAAAAGCTGGGGACAGCGAAGCATTCATCCGAGAGTTGGTAGACGAAGCGATGGAACAGGACCTGGAATCGGAAAGAAGAAGACAACAGAGGGAAAAGGAGCTACTAGAAAAGGACAACCCCTCTGAAAATCTTGCGCCATTAAATGATAACTTGTCGGCTCAAACTGCGCCCCAACTCCAGGAAAAGGACTTTCCGTTGGAAATGGACCCGAAGCCCAAACAAGGGAGGGGGTTAAGTAAGGAAAGCAGCCCTTACAACGCTGGGAAGATTACGAAGCGATCCCAGGCGTGGAAACTGCATAACAGGGGGAATAACGCGAGCAAGCATTATAAATCGGATGGCTACCGATTCTCCCATGCTCGTGAGACAGCACAACATACTCGACACGGAAAGTCGAGGGCAGGGTTCGAATCCCTAATAAGGCATGTTTCGCCAGCTCCCCAGCGGGACAGCGAAAAAACAACAGGCAGAGGCGCATTCGCCTGACATCCCTGTGCAGCCTAATGGCAAAACAGTGGTGATTGTGGAAGTACATTCTTTGTCGTCGGGAATTGGGCCCCCGATGGTATTAGCTCCTTCAGGAGAGGGACATACTGACAAGAACTGTATTCAAGGAACAGTAGAACAAGTCACTGAGAGCTTTATCTCAGATTCTCCGCGATCAAACGGGATCTTAAACCGTCAAGTGTCACTGCAGGACACATTCCAACTGACGCCAGTAACTCTCACAGGAGAGGGCAAGGTTGAAGGTAGAACCAAGGTGTTAGACGGAGAGCTCCCGTGGTCTACAGGTTCATCTCACCAACTTTTCAGGCCAGAAAAGAGTGAGAAAAGCGGCCTTACGCATTTGCAAGGAGCTACTTTAGAGAGCTCTGTCCCTCTTCGTATTGGTAGGGGAAGAGCGAGCCCAGAACCACTGCCAGGGGCAGATATTACCTACCTTTCTTCAAAGGTAGAAGCTTTTGAGATCGATCAGGATTCAATAGAAACCCAGCAAGCAATCGGAGGCTCGACACCAGAGGAACCCGAGATGGGGCATCTTTTTTGCACTATACCAGCGGTCACAAGCCCGCTGATGCGCAGCACCGTAGTCGCCGTCACCAGGCCTCTACAGAGCCAACCGGTCAGTTCAGCTGACCAAGTCAGTCTTTTGCCGGACAAGGAAAGGGAAGTTCCAGACCCGCCATTGGAGGGCACAGGTCTGAAGAGAGGTCAACTCTCCCACCGGAGCATGGGAGTAGTTAAGGAGAGGAAAAAGAAGAAACAGATGCGCGTTTCTTTGGCCAACAAACTTTTCCAATTTCGGAACAGTGATTCTCGCTCGAGGGACATTACAGTCAGCCGCAGGTACCTCAGGTCAGCTAGGTACAGGCCATATAAACGTAAACACCCAGCGGATAGTCTTTGTCGGACAACGCGTAACCCGCTAATTACCTGTTCAGTGGTCAGGGAGTTGTGCGGGAGCTGTACTCCACCAAGGCCAAGGACACTTATCAGGAAGAAACCCTGGAGGAGAAAATTAAGTAAACAAGGCCAGGTGCACACGGGAAGGAGGTATGGTTTGGGTGATTGGCCCAGCCGCCTGCCAGTTGCAGAGCGACTCAAAGACAGCTCGGGAGACATAGATAGGGACCAATCTGAACACCAAGACCACAGTAAATTAGATCGGCAGGCTCCGACCTCGAAGGGTGGGGTAATGTGATGGAGTTACTGTGATTTAGTCTTCAATAGGCCCCATTTCGTTTTCTCTTCGTAACTATTGAGTTTGCCATTTTTGTCTTCCCTCTATTAAAGATTGGGAAGTATTCTTTTTCTCTCTGAATAATAGGGGTGTTTAGATTTGTTCTGTAGGTAAAGTAATTGCGGGTTTTTTTCTTTAGGGATTAATGTAAGTTAGTATTGAAGGGCACCAGTCTTCCCGTTTCTAATAATCGCGATCTTGGAATTCCATTTTTTGCGTTGTTAAATTTATCGCGGTCATTTTTTCGTGGGGAAGGGGAGATGACCCCTACCCAGGTAACGTTCAGCTTACGGTAGAGCGAATCACATTTTGATTTCGCTCACGCAAACAGACGTCGTTAGGTAACGTTACGTAGCCGGAAATATGCGCGCGTTTAAAGTAAGCAGAATACACTGGTTCTAAATTTAGAGATGAGCGCATGGACAATTTTAGAGTATCTTTAATTCTATTGGATGTAATGAGACGCCTAGCTTCAAGTAGGTCCGGGGTCAGCGTGGGAAAATCTAAGATAAAGTAGCGCTTTTCGATTTAGCGGCCTCTTTCTGCAGAAATCCTGGGCCGTGTATCCAAGCATATTCTTGGCTTCTAACGCTGAACGCAGTATTGGTATGTCTGTAATTTAAAGTAGCGTGGTAATTAAATCTAGTTTCTCTAATAGAGCCTTAGTCCGTTCTAATTTAATTTATTTTTGAACTTTATAACTTATAGTGCCATCAATTATTTCTACGGTGAAAGCAGTGATATCAGTGATAAAGAGATATTACGGAGGTGTGCTCCGTAGATTTAATAGAAAGTCTGTAGAAATACACGCATCCTAGATTTATATTAATTTACAGAATATTCTGAAGCGCGTGTATTTTATTTCAGTGAGAGATTAATTCTGATAAGTCTCATTAAAAAAAAAAAATACGGGAACGGATTTTCGGGAAATTTAATCACGTGGTTACCGGGATTTATTTGAGTAGGAATTCTGGATGGATAGAGTAGATAATTAACTATTTTTCTATCTGTGAAAGTATAATAATTGCAGGGAAACCACCAGGGAAACCACGTGGGGTAGAGGTGAAAGGAAATTTATGGTGCCTTAAGTGGTTGTGTAATTAATATTATGCAGAGTAGTATTTGATTTTTGTGTTATGGGATTTAATGAGTTCTAGGAAATATAGTCTATAGAGATATATATATTTCTGTGTATAGAGATGCAATATATAAATGTACTGAGGAATTTTAAACACGGGTGTGCATTAAATGTTATGTATTCTATTTGTGTTTGGGGGGAACGATGATAAGGTCCTGAGACCGCTTACAGAGTTAAAGTAGGCCTAAGTACGGGAGGTTTCCCTACCTGTTTTTAATGTTTTAAGGCCTGAGGCAAGCTGTGTATAATTAGTATTGATCAGTGAGTCTGGGGTTTACTAGACA
This sequence comes from Oreohelix idahoensis, assembly GCA_024509875.1. Lineage (NCBI taxonomy): Eukaryota > Metazoa > Mollusca > Gastropoda > Stylommatophora > Oreohelicidae > Oreohelix > Oreohelix idahoensis. The sequence continues at coordinate 48,241 of JAMPIV010021154.1, read as the reverse complement.
GGCAGGGGGTTGTTGGGAATAGCTGACCCAGGGTCAGGAAATATTTATGTATCGTTGTGCACAAGATGAAAGGGGGAGAGGGGAAATGGTGGAGCAGTCTGCGTTTTGGGTGTTTACATGTTTGTGCTAAGATATGAGCGTGACTGAAGCAGCAACTGTATATGTTTTAATAAATAAGTTATTTAATGAGAGTATTTTTGTATTGTAGTACAGAGTGGCCTCTTTTGTGTCCACAGCATTGGTCACGGCCTGTAGAGCGGGGTGTCAATAAATCTTGTTCCTGACGGCTGGCAAAGGTAGCCAGTCTTCTCAAGAGAGAAAAAGTCGAGGAAACGCCAGAGGCGTAAGAGCATGTACCTTGGTGGGGTACCGGCTCTGAGTATTGTGGCCCCAGAGAGAAAGAGAGAGAGAGAGGGAGCGAGGAAGAGCAGGTCGAGACAGCGACGCAGTCTTCAGTGAAAAGGGTTTTCTTAAAACCCGGAGCTCTAAGCTCATACACACCCATCAAACCCAAGCAAGCGGGTTGGTGTGTCTTTTTTTTTTAGCCTCGGTCACAATAATACCGAAGTGCCTAAACCCAAATGAGGGGTAACATAGCAAGGGAAAATCAGCTTTCTTTTCGCAAAATAGAGAAGCCTCTACAGTTTACGGCAAGTGCCTAGTCAATATTTTCAGAAGTCATCTGAAGTACGAGTCAGAACCAGGAAGAGAGGGATATCATTTCCGGGTTGCTGAAATGAAACGAGAGAAGCAAGGCAGGAAAAGTGGAGAGAGAGATGGTGAAAAATAGATCAGGGACTTGCAGAGTCTCATATTATTCTTAGAGGTTAGCCTCTGAGCCTTAGAGTTAGAAAAAGTCTATTACATAGCAGTGCAGAGTGTGACTTAGTGGCGTATACCGCTGACAGAGTTAGCAGCTGTGCAGATAGTCTTCATGCAGGGTCAGCAGCCATTGACAATAGAGATAGTAGTGTAATAGAGAGTGGTGGCTACAGTTGATGCCCACTAAAGTAGATGGTAGTAAGAATCCAAGAAATCATTCTGATTTTGTTTCCCCAGCAAGGTGAATGAATGAGTGAGAGTGGTTGGGTTCATATTTTGATGTGTCTTATAAATTTAAATTGAGTCTTTTTTATTTCCAGGTCAGTGCAAACCTGGCACGTTATATATATTGTTGTTACTATGTTATGAACTTATGTGGATTTGTATAATAAACTTATTTAATGTTCACTGGATCAGCTTCTTCACTATATAGTCCTTAAATGTTGTCTGTATAGTGGTGTCTGTAGTATTAGTTTACCCTTATCTCCTTTAGTTGGTTTACGTTTGTCAGAGGGCGGTGAGTTTATAGCAATTCTTGAAGTCACGATTTGGCGAGGAAGATTTAATTTCGGTTATCATCTGTAGTGAAATTGACAGAGATACAACGGTAAAATTCCTCCAAGGATAACATTTAAGGATAAAAACAAAATGCGTAGGCTGCTGATGTACATGATCGCCTAGACCGCGGGTCATCACCCTCCATAAATTTGACTTGCTAGACCGGAGGGGAACGGAGGATCAAAAAGGAAAAAAATATGACTGGAAAGGCTAAAGAGACGCAATTGGGGGGGGGGGGGGGGGGAATGGATGAAAGAAAAAAAATTCAAGTCCCCCAAATTGACACGAGGTACGGAATTGGACGTTTTGCGATACCAAGCGCTTGATTTGAATTTGAGCGGAAGAACGCAGATGTCTGAAAAAAATTACAAAAATTAAAAAATAAATTTTTCTTAATATTAATGTTAGGAATATAAAAATTAGCTGGCCAGATGGCCTATTCTGAGCAGTGAACTAATATGGTTTTAATTTTACAGACGGATAGATAATATTGAAAATAATGACAAAAGACAGTGTAGTTTACATCAGCCACAGACTGCATTGAATCTAACATATCGTTATTTGCACACAAAAACACGACCTTGGGGACGCAGGTGTTCAAATTTACTTAGCATAGAAGTGAAGGGACATTGGTGGAAGCTGTGTCTAAATATAACTTTTTACAACAAAAATTTGAAGGGGAGAGAACGGTTGGGTCAAAAATCGAGCACAATTTTGTAGAAACACAAGTAGAGACGGACAGACTAACAGATAACCATCCATACGTGACTGAAGCTTGACTGAAATGACTTTAGTGAGGAAATTTGAAATTAAAAATAAACCTCGGCAGTGATTGGCCACAGACAATCATATTATTAGCGCTCAGAGCGCATTTGGGGTCATTCTTCAATAATTGTTCAGTGTTAGACACAGATTTTAAAGTGTGGTGTTTTCCCATATGAAAGACAGTGAGTTAAATTTAGGGACGCCATCCTATAGCCAGCAGCTCAGCTGAGTTTTGCTAGCACTTCTGTGTTAATTATTCATAATCTGGTAAGATTGAAATTATTTCTTTATATATTTTGAATATTGTTTCATGTTCGAGTGATTTGATACTGCCATATCATAATCTAGCCTTACAAACAAGTAGGGATTTTGCTCTAGACCCCCCGCCCAAGTCAGGGTCTAGGGACTAACAATGTACCTAAACACCAGCAAGGATTATGCAAGACCGATCAAGAGTTGAGAATAAGGAAACATATTACCTATCCTCTTTTAGGGTAGAAAACTAATAATTATTTTTCAGAATCTATAGTCTGGGAGGATCTATCGGATGTAAACCCACCATGGTAACTGTGCTGTTTGGTCAGAGAGATCTGACCTGTCTGTATAATGTGGTTGTTGTTGTGTCAGTGTGTGTCCAGACGTGGGTAGAGAATAGATTTTGACACATGGCCCATACTTTGATTGCAGAGCTGCGAGTTTCTGTCGTCAACGAAGCAGTATCTACTCGGGTGGTGATTTACACAAGTGTATCTGTGCAGTCCTTGTGACAGAGACCACCATTATTGCCCGCCAGCACGGAGAGGTGGGACCACCTGATTTCAGCACCAGAGCTACAAATACCAGATGAGTGAGCCTCTGGTCTGCTGGATATTCACCAACCCCATTTAGTTGCAGATACCCCATAAAAATTCCCACCATTTTCTGGACACTATGTAGTCAATATAGACAGGTGTGATGAGACCACCCCAACAGCACAGACAATAAATATCCTCCTTAGTAGCTGACTACCAGAACATTTTAATAAAACTAACTATTCTAGTACTTAAATATGTACACTTTTGCATTTATTATGTAACATTCCATGCATAATTTTCATAAATTTTAAATCCTTCTTTTAAAACAAGTTCTGGTCAAAATAAAACTTGATCCAGAACAAATAAATGTAATATAATTATATCAAAAACTTTACACACGTGAGTTAGTTCAGTGTATTGTAACACTTGTTAATCTTATTAGTCTTGTTAAATATCTATGGGTATATTTATAACTATCACACCACAGTACACATCATAACCCTAGACACTTTACGCAGCTACATTCATAAAAAAAAAAATTAAGTGTGAGGTCGTAGTGGTAGCAAGAAAGGCCTTCTGACAATTCTCAATTACATTTTATCTCAGGAGCCTTCACAGCTGGCCTCATACAATTTACATGTAGTACCATCATCATCATACAATACCATCAATCCCACTACATATATTGGGGTCTTGTCCAGGGATAATTAGCCCAACAGTAATATTAAGATCTCCTGGTGGGAGAAATAAAAGTAGGGAAATAAATTGTAAAATTTCCTTTAAAAGTAAAAGTGTCCCTGCAGATAAAAGTTGGTGAATCTTCACAGCCAGTAATAATTAATTAGTTAACTGGTTAGTTAGAATTAGTTAGATTATAGTCATAAGAAGTACTTAGCTTGTATATTATTATATTGTCTGAAAAGTATGGCTGAGCTAGCAAAGTTTAGATCAGCTGCTGTGCTCACTGCGAAGGAGATGGGGATGGATGGTCAAATTTTAATTCAATACGTAACGGCTGAATGTGATAAATATATTGAACGGGAAGAAAGGAGATTAGAAAAAGAGGCTGAAAGAAAATTGGAGTCTGACAGGTTGGTTGAAGAGAAGAAGTTAGAGGCTGAGACTAAGAGGCTACAAATTGAGGCTGATAGAGAAATTAAAAAGGCCGAAAGGGAGGCAGAAGATAAAAAGGCCGAAAGGGAAGCAGAAGATAGAAGGTTGCAGAGGGAGCACGAATTACGACTAAGGGAGCTGGAATTACAAGGCCCGGCCCCTGAAAATGGTGCCAGCCCTTTTGCCTCAGATGCTACGCCCAGTATGGGAGCCTCAAACTCAGCTATGGGGTTTCATTTAGACCATTTTGTTGAGAAAGACGATGACATAGAGGGGTACCTGGGACGTTTTGAGTTATTAGCTACTACATATGGGTTAGAGAGAGAGAGGTGGAGTTTAAAGCTATCACAGGGATTGAGGGGTGCTTCTTATGAAGTATTTGCCAAAATGAACATGGAAGACCAAGACAATTATGACATGTTAAAGCAGGCTTTGTTATTAAGGTACGAGAAGAATGGTGAATTTTATCGTAAGAGATTTAGAAATGCCAAACTGTTGTCTGGGGAGACATACCACCAATTCTCTGCCAGACTAGAAACCTATTTGGAGAAATGGACGGCTCTGGGGAAGACCCAAGATCTTAAAGAAATGATCATGATTGAGCAATTGAGAGAGTCCATGGCTCCAGACATGAGAAAATTTCTCATGGAACAAGGTGCAGAGAAGTTGGGGGAAATTTTAAATGTTGCTGAGAGGTATCAGGCAGCCCAGGCAGAGGTAAGTGGTGCTAAGAAGAAGCACATAGACAATTTTAAAGCTCCACAGCAATTTAATAAATTTGATAATAGAGAGCAGGGAAATAAAGGTAGGACAAATTTTGAGCGGCCAAGAAATGACTATCGCGACAGAAACTCACAGTTCAATGACCAAAAGTTCAATGAAAGAAAACCGTTGAACCAAGGGAAAAGATGGTGTAAATGGTGCAAGAAGGATAACCATAACACCGAATTTTGTAGAAGGAAACCTTCAAACATTGCTGCAATGAAGTCGGGGACGCAAAGATTAAAGGTTAATCCTAAGGGACAACAGGAACCTTATCACCCCCCAGTTTGTGAGGATGTTATTTGTAATGGGGTCACCATAAGGTGCCTTTATGATACAGGTTTGGATTATGATTCAGTTGTGAAGTCTAGCCTAGTGGACCCAAGTCAGTATACCACAGAAACAGTGGAAATACAAGGGGCGACTAAGGACATACCACTCATGACACTTCCCATCGCAAGGATAACAGTGAAAACTCGCTATGTGGAAGGAGAAATCAGAGCAGCAGTGATAGATGAACCAATCTACCCTCTAATCTTGGGGTGTAGATACGTCTTCTTGGGGAATCCCGAGAAACCTGTGATCATGGCGACAGTGCAGACCAGGTCACAGAAGAAGGAGGAAGAAGGTGAACCTATAAACGCTCATCCAGAGGAGATGAGGAAGGCGCAGGCTGAGGATAGGACACTCAAGCCCTGTTTTAAAAAATTGCCCAAATGCCACACACCTCCGAGCAAGGGGGAATATTTCATGAAGAATAGATTATTATACAGGAAGACAGGAACTAGATCCACTGGTCACGGACAGTTAGTTCTTCCCAAGAGATATAGGGCAAATTTGATAAGGAGCTTACATGTTGGAAAAGATGGTGACCATGAGAAAGTCGGTACCATCTGCCAAAAGATTGCTCTAAAATACTATTGGCCCGACGTAAATGTCGATGTTGAAAACTTTGTAGAAGCATGTGGCGTATTTCATGAGGGAACACCCACAAAGGGAAAATATGTGCAGGACCTAGAACCGCCACGGGGCAACTTTAGGCCTGAAAGGAAAACTAATTATACACGGGTAGACAAAGTGGAATGGGAGCCCCCTTTTCACACCCAGTCTTCACTTGAATGGATTAACATGGCCGCTATGCGAAGAGTACAAAGAAGAAATTTAACCCAGGATAGGATGACAACCCCTCGGTCAGACTTATATAAACTGGAGGAACAGACAAGAGAGCGAAGATCTCTCATAAACAATCTTAAGTGGGGAGACAAACCCCAGAGAAAAATTGGTAGTGGTCGATTTGTGAGTGATGATTCTAGGAAGAAAAGTCCTCATTATAAAGCTTCTAATGGACGGGACCAGATGAGTTCCATGAAAAATAAGTATGATAAATTAAAGATCCAGATGTAGCTATTAAGGACCTGGAAACTGGCAAATGATAATTTGAAACAAGCCAGGAAGAAACATGCAGCATATTTTAATAGGAAGGCAAAGGACAGGGAACTGGCAGTCGGAGAGAAGGTGCTGCTTCTACTACCGGGAAGCCAGAATAAATTACAAATTGGTTGGCAAGGTCCATATACGGTTCTAGAGAAGGTGTCTAGAACAAACTATAAAATTGACAAAAAGGGGAAGGAAAAAGTTTATCATGTAAACCTGTTAAAGAAGTATCTGGACAGACCACTCCAGGAAAGCACCCCCTTATTGACCTTGGCTATTGCAACCCAGATGCAAAAAGAACCACTCACCTCACATGAATACCCATTACATCCTTGTGAAACAGCAGCACAGGTAAAAGTCAGTAAGCACCTGACTAAAAACCAGAGGGAGAGAGTTCAACAAGTTCTGGAGGAACATACAGATGTATTAACAGATAAACCAGGCCATACAAATTTGCGACAGTATGACATGAAACTGGTAGACTCAAACCCAATCTGTATGAGAGCTATTCATTCGCGAAGGAGAGGATTAAAGAAGAATGTATCGTGTCGATTTGTTGAGGAACATGGGGGAACACAGATGTGCATAGGAAACTGGAAGGAGGGGATAGACTCAAACCCAAAACTGTTTTAGGATGGAGAATGCCACAGAAGGACAAAGTGGATCCATTTACCAGACATTTAAAACAGCTATTTGCCTGAAACACAAGGCCAACATACTTTTCAAATGTGGATCTTAGTAAGGCTTCTTCTTCTTTCTGGCGATCGCATCTTTGGATGATTACACGTCAGACGTGTTCTCATGATGAATTCGGTTGTTTGAAGTTTCCATCTTTAAACTCCATATAGCTTTGAGTTTAGTGTTGAGTCATTGGGCCAGTATATCTTTCTTAACTGGTCATACAGAGGACAGTCCTGTAGATCATGCTCAGCAGTTTGTTCGTTTAATCCACATGTGCACAGTGGTGAAGCAGACAATCGTAGCTTGTGCATGTGTTTATTCAGTTTGTTATGCCCTGTCCTGAGTCGAAAAAGAGTTGTCTGTCCCTGCCGGTCGAGAGTGTGATAGTCGTCTTTGGGTTGGTTCTGTTCTCTTCTGATAGTCTGGATAGCTCTCTTTTTCTCAAAGTATGTGACTTCATTATCTTCTTGTTCACATTCTCATCCCTTTTTTGCAAGTTTATCTGCCTTTTCATTTCCGGGTACACCACAATGAGATGGTACCCACTGAAGTATGGTTCTCTTTTTGGCAGCTACCTTGTTTAGTTCATTTCTCAGATGCGGGAGTTTACCACCCTTGAGAGCTTGCAGGACAGAGCTGTTGCATCTGGTGACGGATGATATTCCTTGGTTGGCAGTCAGTGTTGGTGTTATAATTCATATTTGCAGCTTGCTCTAGAGGCTTGATACCCTCCGCGGCTTATTGTTGGAAACAGGAATATTTTCCAGTGTGGAATGTGGCCTAAGTCTCATAGTGGTTGTCAGGTTTATGAGATAAAAGATACCGGCACCCTCAATCATAAACAGCATTTGTTTGCTGGATCCATCTGTTATAAGCATGGTATCCATGATTGATTTCGGAAAAGCTTTATTGGATCATTACTCCAATGTTTTGCAGCTTCGTTTTTTGCAGAATTTCCATTTATACTCACATCCCCACTTGTTGAGGACCACGGGACTGTTGTAATTTAATTAGGTGGGCACTGTTTATGGCCTGCTCCCATGGTACAGGGTATAGGGTGGGCTTCAGTGGTGTTGTCTTCATGGATAGGACTTCTTGCTGCTGTCTTTTAAGTCTTTTCCCCCGATGCACAAAGCTGCTACTCTTTAGGACGTTCCCAATGCCAGATCATCTAGTAGTTAGTCATTGCCTTCATTGGATGGCATTGGCACATACTGTAGTTCTTTTCCTTCTGGACTCATGGTTTTTTGTGTCTCTTCGTCTGGGACTATGTCCTGAAAATCCAGCCAACCCTTCTGGGCAATCTCTGGATTATTGGTGTAGTCTTTCATTGCTCCTGTAATTGGAGCCTGAGAGCTTGATTTATGCACCTTGTCCAAAGACAGCAGATTGTGAGATTAGCAGCTTGATGGACCATGCTGCGGAGATCAACTCTAAGTGTGGTCTTATTATCTCCATTCTAAATTCTTACAATAGTATTTCGGTCTTTTGCTCCCCAGTTGGTTATCCTGCTATTTTTCTGAGTCATGCTCCTAGTCGTCTTAGGGCCATTCCTTCTGCATTTTCTATATGTGTATTCCATGTAAGGGCCTTTGGTCATTTAGGCACCCAAGATGAGGGTGGTGGTAAGGCTTTCTTCCTTGATCACGGTTGTCCCTAGGTGTATGTTAGCTGATTTGTCCTTGGGGGCGCGGGAGACCAGTGTTGTGGAGGTTATGTCTGTCTCTATTGTGATGAGCCATTTCTCTGCCCATGACACTAGCATGTCTGCTGCCTGCTGCATTTCTTTAATATTTTGCTGTGGTGGACGGTGACATTTTTCATCAGCCGCCACCTGAGTTACTAGGTCATTCTTGCCATATATGGCAGCTTTAACTCATGCAGGGGAGAATCTTACACCAGGTCATTGTTGTAAACAAGGAGAAGAGTGTTGGGGAAATTACTCCTCCTTGAGGGGTACCACCTGATGGTGCAACACATATTTCTGCTATGCCAGTCACGTCTAGAGGGACTCTAGTTTTCCTGTGTATGCAAAGTTATGGGATGGGTTCGAATATATTCATTCATGTTGCCTTTGGATTCCAACTTATCCTAAGGTTCTTTGGCAATGAGGCCCATCTTTCCTCCACCTTGTCAAAGGCACTGCTTGAAGTCGACCCAGAATCGTTAGGGACCTTTTTTCTTTCTCCTGGATAAGGAATCTTTCTCTTGCTTGAGGGACAAGTAAGTTAACTTGGTCTTCTTTTACTGTTGCATTCTCTAAATCCAGGCTATGTTCCGGCTCCAGGGATCTGATCAGACTTCTTACTTCCATTTTTCAATATGTGGTTGACTATACGCTCCATTTAGTTCTTCCCTAACACTGCTTGTGGGACTTGATTGGCCGGTAATTTTTGCAGCCTCGGTTCTTACATTTCCCTTTCTTTAGTATGGGTATTGTGATGGCTTCTCTCCATACTTGGGGTACCGTTCCTTTCAACCAGCTGTGGTTGAATATCTCAAGCAGTTTTGTCTTTGCTGCTGAGCTCAGATTTACTAGCATTTCGTTGCTGATTTTGTCTGGGCCGGGTGACTTTTGAAACTTAAGCTTGGAAATAGCCTTCTGTAGTTCTCCTCGTGTGATGGGTTCCCTCATAGGGGCAGGAGTATCTGTCTGTCCCATGGTTGCCAGTATTTCTTTTCTTATCTCTCTCTGATGGGTCTTTGTTATTGGGTTATGTTCGCTTTTCCTGAAACTGTATCTTCTAGCAAAACAAGTTTGCAAGCTTGTTTTTCCTCTGAAAATTTAGTCTGCCTTGGTGAGGAATGCTCTTCATTTAGAGACTTGACTAATCTCCAAAGTTTCCTGCCGTCTTTCTCAAGGTTCAGCGATGCCGTTTTAGTTCTCCAGCTTTTCCGCTTTTCTTCTAGCTTTGTTCTCTGAAACTCTGCTACAGCCTTTTTCCATTTGTTGTGAGTTTCAAGTGAAGGCTGAGACTCTGCGTCCTTTCTAGCCTTGTCCATAGCTTCCTGACGTTCTTGGAGTGTGCTGGACCAGTATGGTATGTAGTTACGCCGGCATCCTTTGGGAATGGTTTCTTTTGCAGCTTGTAGTATGCATCTGTTGAAGTCTTTTACCACTTCATTAATGTCTCTGTTCTGTACCTTGAGGGTAGACAGCAGCGTGTTCACCTGATGCCTGAATAAACCCCAGTTGGCTTTTTTGTAGTTCCATCTTGTAATGGCTGGGCCTGTACTGAGAGTTGCACTCTGGACAGTAAGAAAGATTGGGCGATGGTCGCTTCCCCCTAGTTGGTCTCCTACTTCTCTACTAATAGATCCAGCTATATCTGGTGTGGAGAAGGCAAGATCTGGTGTTGAGGTTGTGTGCCATCCTCTGGAGTAGAAGGTAGGAGTATCTGTGGCATTATGACTAGGATTAGGGAGTGATCATCTTGCCAAGTTTCAACCTCTTCACCTCTGTGATCCAGATGGTTATAGCCCCAGCTCTGGGAGTGGCTATTAAAGTCTCCAACTGCTATAAAGTTGGTGGCTGGTACCTGTATAGAGCTGAGACTCAGGGGTTTGTTGTTCGGACAGTAATAGTTCAGGAGTTCTATTTCCATCTTGTCTACCTTTATCTGCAGCAGCTGATATTCTGCTCCATCCATGAAGGTTTTCCTTTCGTGTGCAGGAATGTTATTCCTTACAAGAGTAAGTACTCCTCCTTTTCGTCTATCTTGTCTGTCGGATCTGAAGCATTGATATCCCCTTATTTTAAAGGTTTGATCTGCTTTCAAGTGAGTCTCTTGGATACAGCAAACACTGACTTGCTTCTCATACAAGATGTTTTCCAGCTCTGTCTTTTTGCTGTATCCAGCCTGCTTGCTGTTCACCCCTCTGCATTCCAGTGCATCATGACAAGTGGCACTCTGGGTTTCTCTTTTTTCTGTTTTGTTTTGGTCAGTAGTTCTCCTCCGCCGTCTGTTGACTCCACAAGACGGTCTAGAGGGTCCTCCAGTAGCTGAGGGTGGGCTCTGTCGAGGCTCAGAGCCCGGCACTGCACCTGCCTGGTGGAGCTCCACAGGGCGAGCACCAGAACGAGATTTATTTGACGGTGTACTCTCCATAGAAAAAAAAAAGCGAGTTGCATGATACTGTGGTTTCCGGTGCGCCTTCTGGCCCAGTATCTACGACTTTAGCACCTGCTCAACGGGAGAGTGGGCTCATCCCTAATCTGTTTATGTTCCCAGTAGTAGACTATTCGCAAGCAGCCTGGGGGTGTCACTGCTCTGCGCGGACCTTGTTTACCGAGGCGGCGTCCGAGCTCGTATGGTGAAAATATGGTTGCGTTATCTTCAAAATAGCCCTGTCTTTCCCGTGGCTTTTCTGCCATCCTGCAACTTTGAGTTAGGGAGTTCTGAGCTCCAGTCTCTTTCCCAGGCATTTTATCCTGGCCTGGCACGCATACAGAGGACCCCACTTCTGGTTCTAAGTTAGCAGTTGGGGATAGGTGGGGTAGCACACTGTGCATTCCCCGTCATCCAGGGGGCTCTCCAACTATGCAGAGCTTGCACAATGCTGTGCTCTGGTTCGGGGCTCTCCCAAGGAATCCTCACGTCCTGCACAGAGCCACTTCCCGATACCCACCACCTGCCAACCCTCCATTGTAGAAATCTCCTGCATGCGGCCATCCAGTCAAGAGCCAGTATTAAGTCTGGTGCCCAAGTGATCCCCCCAAGCTCAGTGTGCAATGCTGGGTTCTCATCATGCTGCAACACAGGAGGGATTGTGATGCTCAGCCATATCTCTCAATTCTGCACCGATAAGTGACATCGGGGACTTAACTTTGCCTCAGTACTGGGAGGCCCCGTTTCCGGGTACACCACACACAGCCAATTGAGGCAACGGTCGCCATGGGCGTGATAGACGACAAACAGTGAAGAATGAGGCAAGAAAGCATTTAACCCATGAAGTGGGGGTGGATTGGTGCAGACCAGAGCATGTACCACTCGCCGGTGGGTTCTGCATCTACACCTATAGGGTTCCACCCACTCCTCAGCCCATTTAGTCTGGCCCCTCACCCAGGACCTGTCCGGCTTGGGTGACCCTGCCAGGAGTAAAACTCCCGCCGGCATAGCTCCCGGGATCATTGAGGCGCTCAAGCTCTCCAACCACGGCAAGGTAGGCTTACATGTGGAGAGCCATGTATCACAAATTTCATGGATGATATTCTCGTCGCCACCGAGACATTTGAAGAACACATTGAAGCTCTGGAGATGTTGTTTGATAGACTTCGGGAGGCGAACTTAACTGCTAGGCCAACAAAATGTTGTATTGGATGCAAAGAGTTGGAATTCTTGGGGCACACTGTATATCAGGGTAATATGACCCCTGATCCTAAGAATTTGGAAAAACTGCAGAGAGCACCTAGGCCGCAAACAAAAAAGGACGTGCGATCATTCGTGTCGTTATGCGGATTTTATCAGAAATACATCAAAAATTTTAACGCCATTTGTGCTCCTCTGACTGATCTGACTCGCAAGGGACTTCCAGATAAAATTATTTGGACTGCACAATGTGAATTAGCGTTCCAAGAGTTAAAGGAAAAACTCACTAGCAAGCCTATTCTCAAACTGCCTGATTTGACACAGGACTTTGTCTTAAGAACCGATGCAAGTAATGTGGGACTAGGAGGGGCTTTGTTGCAAAGATCATCTTCACCTGATGGGGAACTTAAACCAGTCGCTTATGCAAGCCGCAAATTGAATAAGGCGGAACAAGGATACTCCACAAGCGAAAAAGAATGTTTAGCATTAATCTGGGCAATAAAGAAGTTTCAAATCTATCTGTATGGTAGGACATTTGTGGTGGAGACGGATCATCAGCCTCTCGTGTTCTTGTCTCAGGCTAAGCATGAAAACGCAAGATTGCTGAGGTGGTCTTTATTGCTTCAACCTTATCAGTTTAGTATCCAATATATCCCAGGCAAATTGAATGTCGGTGCAGATTTCCTCAGTCGGCACCCCTGTGATCAAAATTAGAGTAATGGCAGACGTGAGGAGTAATTTTACCTATGTGTATCGCTGGTTTTGGAACTTGCCATAGGCATGTTTTCAGGTGGGGAGATGTGTAGTGAAATTGACAGAGATACAACGGTAAAATTCCTCCAAGGATAACATTTAAGGATAAAAAACATAATGCGTAGGCTGCTGATGTACATGATCGCCTAGACCGCGGGTCATCACCCTCCATAAATTTGACTTGCTAGACCGGAGGGGAACGGAGGATCAAAAAGGAAAAAAAATATGACTGGAAAGGCTAAAGAGACGCAATTGGGGGGGGGGGGGGGGGAAATGGATGAAAGTAAAAAAATTCAAGTCCCCCAAATTGACACGAGGTACGGAATTGGACGTTTTGCGATACCAAGCGCTTGATTTGAATTTGAGCGGAAGAACGCAGATGTCTGAAAAAAATTACAAAAATTAAAAAGTAAATTTTTCTTAATATTAATGTTAGGAATATAAAAATTAGCTGGCCAGATGGCCTATTCTGAGCAGTGAACGAATATGGTTTTAATTTTACAGACGGATAGATAATATTGAAAATAATGACAAAAGACAGTGTAGTTTACATCAGCCACAGACTGCATTGAATCTAACATATCGTTATTTGCACACAAAAACACGACCTTGGGGACGCAGGTGTTCAAATTTACTTAGCATAGAAGTGAAGGGACATTGGTGGAAGCTGTGTCTAAATATAACTTTTTACAACAAAAATTTGAAGGGGAGAGAACGGTTGGGTCAAAAATCGAGCACAATTTTGTAGAAACACAAGTAGAGACGGCCAGACTAACAGATAACCATCCATACGTGACTGAAGCTTGACTGAAATGACTTTAGTGAGGAAATTTGAAATTAAAAATAAACCTCGGCAGTGATTGGCCACAGACAATCATATTATTAGCGCTCAGAGCGCATTTGGGGTCATTCTTCAATAATTGTTCAGTGTTAGACACAGATTTTAAAGTGTGGTGTTTTCCCATATGAAAGACAGTGAGTTAAATTTAGGGACGCCATCCTATAGCCAGCAGCTCAGCTGAGTTTTGCTAGCACTTCTGTGTTAATTATTCATAATCTGGTAAGATTGAAATTATTTCTTTATATATTTTGAATATTGTTTCATGTTCGAGTGATTTGATACTGCCATATCATAATCTAGCCTTACAAACAAGTAGGGATTTTGCTCTAGACCCCCCGCCCAAGTCAGGGTCTAGGGACTAACAATGTACCTAAACACCAGCAAGGATTATGCAAGACCGATCAAGAGTTGAGAATAAGGAAACATATTACCTATCCTCTTTTAGGGTAGAAAACTAATAATTATTTTTCAGAATCTATAGTCTGGGAGGATCTATCGGATGTAAACCCACCATGGTAACTGTGCTGTTTGGTCAGAGAGATCTGACCTGTCTGTATAATGTGGTTGTTGTGTCAGTGTGGTGTCCAGACGTGGGTAGAGAATAGATTTTGACACATGGCCCATACTTTGATTGCAGAGCTGCGAGTTTCTGTCGTCAACGAAGCAGTATCTACTCGGGTGGTGATTTACACAAGTGTATCTGTGCAGTCCTTGTGACAGAGACCACCATTATTGCCCGCCAGCACGGAGAGGTGGGACCACCTGATTTCAGCACCAGAGCTACAAATACCAGATGAGTGAGCCTCTGGTCTGCTGGATATTCACCAACCCCATTTAGTTGCAGATACCCCATAAAAATTCCCACCATTTTCTGGACACTATGTAGTCAATATAGACAGGTGTGATGAGACCACCCCAACAGCACAGACAATAAATATCCTCCTTAGTAGCTGACTACCAGAACATTTTAATAAAACTAACTATTCTAGTACTTAAATATGTACACTTTTGCATTTATTATGTAACATTCCATGCATAATTTTCATAAATTTTAAATCCTTCTTTTAAAAACAAGTTCTGGTCAAAATAAAACTTGATCCAGAACAAATAAATGTAATATAATTATATCAAAAACTTTACACACGTGAGTTAGTTCAGTGTATTGTAACACTTGTTAATCTTATTAGTCTTGTTAAATATCTATGGGTATATTTATAACTATCACACCACAGTACACATCATAACCCTAGACACTTTACGCAGCTACATTCATAAAAAAAAAAAAAAATTAAGTGTGAGGTCGTAGTGGTAGCAAGAAAGGCCTTCTGACAATTCTCAATTACATTTTATCTCAGGAGCCTTCACAGCTGGCCTCATACAATTTACATGTAGTACCATCATCATCATACAATACCATCAAATATTTTTCATCATCGGATGATTTAAACTGTGGTGACAAATTTAGAAGATTATGAAATGTTCGTTAGTTGCATTTTTATAGTACTTAGCGTCCCCCCCCCTCCCGTTGGGTTCGGTTGGCGTCTGCTTCAGCCGTTGTTAGTTCCCACAGGTGCCTTGGACTGTACTTTTCGATAGTCAAATATTGTGGCAGCAGCACGTCTCATGCATTAGGGCTGAGGTAACTGCAAGGGTCGTCAAGCGTCTTCAAGACCCGTCTGATGTGGATGTCTAGCGTCGACTGCTGGCAACTTGTACCCTAAACTTATATCACAAACTGAAAGAAGACAAATGTCTCTGCTAAGTATTGGGTCTCTTGACATGGTCATCAGGCGACCTCCGCTTCCATCCACCACTTCATCTTCCTCAGAAATTTTACCATCCCTGACCTTTTTTTTAAAACCCCAGTGACTCGGATGAAAGTGCTTTTGGACAGCGGAAGACGGCAATTGGGGGTAAATTTCATACCTATGAAAGTTACTAAAGTCTTGTTTAATAAATATATTAAGCATGATATCCTCATCCATCCATTCCTTGCTCTATTTGGAGCCTGGGGCCACCTCTGCAGTTGGTTTCTTCTGAGGAAACCCAGATGAAGCAGTCACAGCTCTTGCAGTGGTGGTTCATGTGTCAAGTTATTTACGGTGATGAGGTTGCCAGACTCATATGCTACTGTACATCCACAAGCAAATTATACGTGTCAAAATGCAAATATAAAATGATAAACTGTACATATTACAACTTACCACAATTTTTTTTCGGGCGAACACAGACTGTTTGCACAGGAAACGTCCAAATATTGTCGGCAACTGATTTAAGATGCCGTCTCTTTCATGTGAGTTAGGTGTATAGCTGAGTGCATTTGAAGTTGGATCCTAGTTGTAGGTGCAAAGTGATGTTTCTGGGATAACTCTCTTCTAATCGTAGAAATCACGCCCAGTCCTATGTCCTGTTCTATATTTGGGTTCTCATATTCCATGTTTCTGGATGGTTATGATTTTTCTTGATGTAATTGGAAATCAATGAAGTAGTCTTATAACGCTGTAGAATATAAGCGAAATTGTTCGCCTACACAAACAGATTGATACTTGGAGAAGTCTATCTTAGCATCTCAAACGCCAAACCGATTGTGAATAAGTGTCTGATTTTGGTAGGAGTCCCCCCACTACTGACATATAGAACATTACAACATGACAACATCAGATATTGCCTTTTACATGTGATTTTCAAACTTCATAACCATATAAGGTTTTACTTTATCCGTTTCGCATGTCATGTTTACAAACTCACTACTTCACAGATCTAACATTATAATCTCCTCCAAGATGTTACTTTCTTGTAGCTGATTATCACAACAAACTCTGTCTGTCGGAAGTATTACATCAATGTCCGTGTCTTAATCTTTACGAAGATTGTTACCCGCCTACATCCCAGTGAAATATACCGTGTGTTTGGGCACGTCGTGTTGACAAACCAGCACCTTATCATACGACAACATGGTTTCATGTATCTTCCCATACAAAATGTCTTGGTTAACAATGTCGCTCAGTGTAGACTCTTACTCCGTCTGGAGCTGACGATAAGCGAAAAGTCAATGTGGCAAATTCGCTCCTTCGCTAAACGTTACCGATAACAAAAGATAAAACAACCAGGAGAGAGGGATGAGTGAGAGTGTGACAAGATGTGATAAGAAAACCTTAAACGATGAAAACGAAAACAACGATTACTGGAAGAATTAGCATGTAAAAGGAATGGCAGAGTAATAATGGCGGAGAGGAGTGAAGACCAGAAATAAGAACGAACATATTTCGTGACACATTTCCTATCCTAAGATATTTATGAAATGTCAAGATTCGGGTGTTTCTTTTTCTGTGTCCGTGCCTACCACTAGTGCTGTTCTTGGTGAGAGTGTTTCCCTCGTCTTCCTCGGGTACAATTTTGGATGTACTTCCTTATGTCAACCCATTGACCTGGCCCGAAGTGATTTATATTTATATTGCTCATCGTAGCTCCTAATGACAAGTGTCCTCCTGAGGGCGATGCACGTCCTGCTTTCATAATGTGAGTTCTGAGTGGGAGTGGAACAACCAGTTGTTTCTCATGTTTCACTTGGCGATATAGCATGTTTCCTTATTTGAAAAATGTTCCCGCTGAAGCATGTGACTGTGATATATGCCGCTGGGCAGAGCAGCGCTCTATTCTGACATTATCAGCCTGCGATTTTTTCAACTCGGCTGTGCTGAGGAGGAGTGGCGATAAGATACCAATGTTGGGAGCTGTGTGCTCTCCTCCATCTCCTTCCTCGTGGATAAATTATGGTTTTCACCATTCTGGTTTCCAAGGTTATAGCAAACAGAACAATCTTTCACATGTTGTCGAATGTCGCGCTGCATGCCTGGCCAGAAGTATTCGAAGGAAGAATGCCGACTAAGGCGTGTGTACCTCCATGGGGTTGTGAATGGGGTTTATGCATGTGCTGCATCAGGCGAATGCGGTACGGGGGTGGGACAACTAGTTTTCTCTTGTTCCTGATTGGTCTGTAAATTAAACCATTCTCCCCATAATGTGCTCCCTATGGAGTATGGGAGTAGTTGCCATATAACTGAGAAAAACAAGGCTTTAGGAATTGGTCTTCCAAAAATGCAAGCTGAATCCCAGATTTCTCACCTCGTATAAATTTTATGCTTTAACATTTTTTTTTTTTACTTACCTCGTTTTGTTTTTCACCGTTATTGTCACATAAATATTTTGTCGATCTCTTTTCCTCTCCGGCAGTATTTAGTAAAATTTTTTTGTGTACTAAATTTCCGTGGTTGCCCCTTTTTTGTCTCTGCCAAAAAACAGATATTTAGTACTTTCATATCTTTCAGTGATAATTCGTCATGAACGCAGATGGGCCGGTCAGCGACCGAGCGTTGGGTTTACCTAAGGAGTGCCGGGCGAAACATTACCCGTGAGTGGACAGATTACAGACACGCACTTATCAGTCGGACACACCTGAGCGGAAATGTTGTAATAGTTCGGGCAGATGTAAGAAGTTATTTGTAAACATTGCCGAGAGAGGATCGGATGTTTTCATTCCATATTTGGGACTCATGACCTCTGCAGTAACGCGCAGAAATTTCCTTGAGGAAATAATTTGAATTACCCCTTAAAAAAAACGCATGTTTAAAACGATTGGCAGACATTCGGAATAAAGGCACCACTTCTGATTGCAGCCCTGCTTAACATTATAACAAACAAATGCGGGGGAAGACAGGCAATATAACCTGACACTTCAGCCAAATTAGAACACTTTGAAAATTCATTGCGCCAAGAGTTAAGAATAGTACCAGACCGGACCTTGTTTGGGCATTCTCAGGACTTAAAAGCCCAAGAAAAACTCTACTATTTTAGCACGGAAAACCGAAATTTGAGGGAACTGAAAAAGTCGAAGTGGGAACTTATTGTTAAAGTAACAACACCCCAGCCCAAGTGTAAGAGACCTTTACAAGTGCCTTTATCTCTCTGAGCCAGCAGTCTGTGAGCCTAAAGATTGGCGTAAGTTGTACATTTTGAATTATATATTTTTCATTATTAACATGTGAACTAATACGTATATATTGACATGTGAATATTATTATGTGAAAATTGCTAGTGGATGTCCAAGTCATTTTAGGCTGGCAACCTCAGCATATAGAATGATGATGTCATGAACTACCTCTGCCAGGGCTGGTAACTACTTTATTGCGAGTTTCTTATAAATAACCAAAAGCAGAGGTAGTCCCAAGTTCCATATGGAGCAGGGAGGGAATGATGAAAGAAATGATGTACATACTTGTTATATTATTAACCTTCCAAGCAGTGTAAATGCAGTGGCCTGAAGTCGACGCTAGACACCATCATCAGAGGGGTCTTAGAGACGTGGGACCAACTTTGCAGTTACTCCCTGATTCTACTTGGAACGTGCTGCAACTCATAAATCTTGACCAGGAACGTGAGCAATCCAGTCACCTATCTGCGAAGAACCAGAACACCAGCGGGAGCAGAAACCTCATTGGCAGCTAAGTAGTCAAATAAAAGCTGCCAAGTGAAACTTCCCCTTATATTAACCCTCATTAACATCATATGATGATGACCAATTTTTGTTAAAAAGTCAATTTTTAATAACTGTTAAAACCTAAGTGATTATTAAATTTGTTATTTATATCTATCCAAATTTAAAGTTGATCTAATCATTTTGAATGTGTTGTATCCGCATGTCTCAGATAATTTCTTAAGTACACTCAATCAGAGCTACTAAATAATAAGAGGAGGAAATTCGCTGAATTAACTCAGCTGGGGGCTTGAACGAGCTATTAGAAGATTACATAATTCTTCACAAAAGTTGTCGGCAGATCCTAGAGTTAACGTGCTCAGCCAATGCAGGATTGTTCTCGTTTTTCTGAATATCTCGTGAAAACTCCCTTGAGGTAGAAACATCATTATCCTTCTATCTACAACTCTGCCAACAGTAATTTTGTGCAAAGGTAGACACCTTTGAAGACCCACATCAGTTATTCTTGAGTTTTGGTCACTGTTGGACTACTACTGCAGAGCTAAGGGGAGGCAACCCGTGACAGTTATCTTGCAGCTCCTACCCTGTTAATTGAATCTCTGAATGATCATGTAGAGCAGGTCTGTTTAGAAGTTTCTCTAAAATGTTTCATCCATCTCTTTAGTTTAAACACTCAATGTAAAGATAACATGAAAGCTGGTCGTTACTACTGCTGTTAAAAAAAAAAATAAAACAAAACACAAACAAACTCGCTTGCTAAGTTGTTCAAAGAAACAGTTTTATTTAAATCAGCACATCACCCGGCGCCCGTCTTGTCAAATATATTCGCAATTTCCCTTACTTTAACGTTCAATTTTTAAAGAAGTTATTTCCACCTTATTTTACACTGTTTCAATTATTATATAAAATTGGCTGGGTCAGTAACAATGAAAACTTGAAAGATAAAAATGTACCAAGATAGGGAGCTGCAAGTAAAATTCAGCTCTGTGCTATGAGTGGATCATTGAGATTTTGAGTATCAACGATTTGAAACAGAAAAACAACGGTCACGTCATGTTACTAAAAAGAGGTTAAGAAAGAAGATAGAATATTTCTTCATTGTAATTGTTTGTCCCTAGACTATGTAGCTGCTATACTTTCCATTTATACGACATACCAGGGGATTGACATAAGTCTGGGGCCTGACCATGAAGGAGTCACAGGAGGAAGATGAAACTTGGCACATTGAAAGTTCATCACATTTGCACTGAATGTGTAAAGTACGCGTTTGTTTCTTCAATGGGTTTTCCCGCTACGGTGCACGGCGCAGTGTACCCTATTGACCGGATCTGCTGCTCCAAAGATTTGACAAAACAATGGAATAGAAGGAGGCCAAAGCTGTGATAAAATTTCTGATGTTTCAGGGAAAATACACACGGAGATGGAACCAGTGTTTCATGATTCTTGTCCTTCATATACTTCGGTAAAAAACTAGTGTCAACAGTTTAAGTGCGGCCGCTCAAATGTTGCTGATCTGCCAAGATCTGGTAGACCAGCCTCAGAGTGCAACAATGAAATTGCAACAAGAGTGAAGAAAATCATTGACCAGGATCGAAAAATGACAATTGTGGAAATAGCTAGTAGAGTAAAACTAAATGAAAGAACAGTTTATAGAATTTTACACAACAGACTAAACATGAGAAAAGTGTGTGCACGCTGGGTTCCGCGACTGTTGACACGTGAACAGAAGCAAACGAGGGTAAATTGCTGTCAACAGTTGTTCAAAAAGTGTCAGTCAAAAATTTTTTTGGAGACCATGGTGACAGTAGATGAGACTTGGGTACAACATTATGACCCCGAATCAAAAATTGCCAGCATGCAATGGAAAACCCCGGGCTCCCCAACACCTGTCAAGCCGAGGGCGCAGAAATCTGCAGGAAAAGTGATGCTGACTGTTTTTTGGGACGGCAAAGGTGTCCTTTTGAAATATTATCTGCCTCGTGGCAACACAGTTAATGGACTATGCAGATCTTCTCACAAAACTAAGAAAGGTTAACGTGCACTCAAAATCTTCCTTTGCTTCAAGACAACGCGCCCTCTCACAAAGCACGGCTTGTACAGCTAGCAGCTAACGATTTGAATATTGAAATTCTTCCACACCCACCATATTCTCCAGATTTGGCTCCATCAGACTTTTTTCTATTCCCAAATCTTAAAAAACAGCTAAAAGGAAATCATTTTGACAGCGATGAAGAGGTTATACTGGCATGTGATGACTGGTTTAGTTTGAAAAATAGGGTGTTCTACTCCCAAGGTCTTTTCAAGGTCAAGCAGAGATGGCAGAAGTGTGTCAATTCAGACGGTGGCTATATTGAAAAGGAATAAACACTATACAAAATTTCAGCTCTCTGTGACATGTCCTTCATGGTCAGGCCCAAGACTTATGTCAATCCCCTTGTACGTACAGTTTACAAAGATAAACTGAGAGACAGATAAATAAACAGACAGAGATGGATTGATAAATATACATGCGACAGACAGACAGACAGACAAGTACGTAGGTGGACAAGACACATCTCCACGTATTTTTTACCTATCGCTATCAGTGTAGTAGACTTGTCATCAATACCAAAAATGCTGTTTCTGAAGCCAGTGACCAGCACCGATTTCAGATGGTCAAGCAGATCATCACTGGCTGTAGTGTTGGGCTGGAAGTAGATGACGAACGACAGCTGGACATGACTTTTGTTGTCGCTGTGATAGAAGAATCAGTTAAGTCATCACAGTAACAAAAATGATGAGTATTATTTCCAGAAATATACATGATAAAGAAAAAGGAGCCATTATCTTCAAAACATTAATTGTATATTCTCGTCATGCGTAAAGTGGAGACGAAAACGACATGACTTACCGTGTGGTGATCTCTCCATCAGTCAGTCATCCATCCATCCATCCATCTAATTATCTAATTATCCATCCATCCATCCATCCATCCATCCACCCACCCATCCACCCATCCATCCATCCATCCATCCATCCATCCACCCATCCATCCATCCATCCTTCTGCCTGCCTGCCTGCCTGCCTGCCTGCCTGCCTACCTACCTACCTACCTACCTACCTACCTACCTACCTACCTACCTACCTACCTACCTACCTACCTATCTATCTATCTATCTATCTATCTATCTATCTATCTATCTATCTATCTATCTATCTATCTATCTATCTATCTATCTATCTATCTATCTATCTATCTATCTATCTATCTATCTATCTTTCTGCCTGCCTGCCTGCCTACCTACCTACCTACCTACCTACCTACCTATCTCTGTCTGTCTGTCTGTCTGTCTGTCTGTCTGTCTGTCTGTCTGTCTGTCTATCTATCTATCTATCTATCTATCTATCTATCTATCTATCTATCTGTCTGTCTGTCTGTCTGTCTATCCGTCCGTCCGACGGTCCATCCATCCACCCTTTTACCTTTTACTACTCTGTTCATGGAATTACAGGAAGCAAAACATCGGGTACAGATGAAAGTTATAAATAGGATGGACTTACTCCCTATTCCAAATACTCTGAAAGCAGACATAATGTTACCAAGGTAACCCTTTAGATAGCTCAGTGTTTCTAAAGTAGATCCCCACGGCTCTTGGGTTGCTGACCACTGTTCTAGAAAAAAAGGTAGTCCCATAGCAGATACTGCCGTAGGGGAGTGACGTGTTAGAGACTTCACTGTACTAGGTCCAGCATCGAGAGGTGGGGGTGACCAGTTCCCTTCCTCGCTGCCTTTTCCTTCCCTAACTCAAAGTCAGGTACCAATTTACAGCTGGGTAGACTGGAGCGTGTCGGGACCGTGATTTGAACCCGGCACCTTTGCCGCGAGAGATTAGAGCTTTAACCACTCTGTCAGTCGGACGCTCAAACAGAGCGGTAGAGAAATCTATATGATATTTTACCCCATGTTAACTTCACTTCCAAGAAAAGATCGCGTACATATCTCATACAGTTCAAGAATAAAGTTATTAAGCTAGCTTTTGGGTTTTCACTGGGAACTCAGAAAAATACCATTTAATTCTTAAGCTATCCGTGCTTTTAATATCCTGCATGAAGATCTAGTTCAAATTTCCCTAGCTTAAGAATACTTTCCTTTTTTTTCTTCTTCCATCATACAGATATCTACCTAATCGTCTCTAGGGATCTGTCGGTACATCGGAACGACCGGTTGCCGACTCCCGTTATAGATAATCTAAATGAGGGCTCTTGTTTTCCAAT
The DNA here is from genome assembly GCA_024509875.1 of Oreohelix idahoensis. Lineage (NCBI taxonomy): Eukaryota > Metazoa > Mollusca > Gastropoda > Stylommatophora > Oreohelicidae > Oreohelix > Oreohelix idahoensis. Next base: position 24,661 of record JAMPIV010021154.1, on the reverse strand, counting down.
AATAACTCATTTCTGTAGTTCGTAAAAAATATGCATGCCTAGAAGTTTAAAAAAAAACCCCAAAAACCCCACAAAAAACTAGCAGATGGATAAATTGTAAAACTTGTGGAAGACCTGACAGAGTTAACAGTGCAGTAAAGTTCACTTTAACGAAAAGAGCAGCTAACCCGTGTTAATAGATAAGCAGGCTCACATAATCATAATGAAGTATAATAGAGGAACAGGCTGAGAAATGGACAAACTTGTCAGAGATAAAAGATATAAGCTACGTACAGACAAAAAATAAAACAGTTTGGACATCTTGTCAGAATGCACCCAGTTATCATTGTCACACAAGACGTTAGCAGCAAAATATCTGAATTCAGATCACGAGCACCTGTAGTAACACAGGCAGAAGACTTCAAAAGCAACACACCTTATACATCGACAACTGATCTGTCCAATAACCGCAACTTTAATGATAGCCTAAAGTTTCTAGTGATCTGACGATAACATAAACTTTGAAGTACGGCCATTTTGATGATAGCTGAACCATCTAGTGTGCCGTTGGTCCAGAAAATATGGGCTTTACACCATATATTCCCAATATGCCTCAATGGGCGTGTAACGGGATCCTTTACCTTTTACCTTTACCTGAACCATCTAGTGACCACCATTGTGATGATAACTTAAACTGTCTAATCATTACTATTTTTATTATAGCTTGAACTGTCTAGTGACCACCACTTTGTTGATAGCCTGAACGATCTAGTGACCACCTCTTTATTGATAGCATGAGTTGTCTACGGATCGCTACTATGATCGTGAGGTCCTCAAAATTATGTTAAATTAAAAATTGTCTAATGACTGCCACGGGGATGGTACTCAACAATATCACGTGACCAGTACGTTATGACAACATGTCCCATGGTGGCCATTTTGATAATAACACATACTGTCTACTAGTAAACTCCACCTGATAACAACAAAACTGTCTGGTAATGATAACCGGTACTGTGTCTTGTAATTATCACTTCTTGTTCACTGTGGGCTTTGTTAAATTATTAGAATAAACTCATAACTACATTGCAAAGTATTATTATCAGATAATGTCACGTGGTGTACCTGTGCAGGGGATATTGCAAGTGCATGGAAATCCTTACCTGATGTAATCGTGCGGGTGTTTCTTACAAGTATCAGAGACAGTCCTAAATGTGCAGTTTGGGAATCTCCATGATGTGTAAGTATATTGTTTTACGACAGTAGTGTAAAAAACCCTTTACAATGATATCTACAAGAGCGGTACATACAGATGATCTACCAAAGTTCTTATTTGCAGCTTTGGAGTGAATTTAGGTATGGTCGAATGCGATGACTTCAGCACTGTCAGTCAAATGAACCAAACATGTTATTGAAAAGAATGAAAAGTAAATAAATAAAACCCCGTAACTGACGATGCGCACTGTAGTTTAATCAAAGGCAGCACAGCAAATCTACACATTATAACAAAATGTAGAGAGTGGTGTAAGTAGATATGCTTGTGCATCGTGAACAATAGCTGTGTGGTCTGCTGGTGTCAACGAAGAGATAGAAGGAAAAAAAAAACCCCCAAAAATTAGAGAACCAACTAATGCTTGGCTGTGGATGAGGTTAGCAATCTCAAGACGTAAAGAAAAATGCTTCAGAAACCATTTTAGCAAGAAGACTTGAAGAGCTTTGGTGCATTCAAAGAAGCCTGGTCCTATGGTGGTTCTATGTTACCACAGGAGCAAAAATCTGGACGAATACTCGTTCGTTCATTCGAAAACGATGCCAAGAATTTTAAGAATTGGAAACATCATTCGTAGACAACACCAAATAGTTTAAGATGAAGAAACATCTTTCATAGACAACACCAGAAAGTTTAAAATGAAGAAACATCATTCGTTAACAACACCAACAAATTTAAGATGAAGAAACATCATTCATAGACAACATCAAAAAGTTTAAGATGAAGAAACATCATTCGTAGACAACACCAAAAAGTTTAAGATGACGAAAAATCATTCGGAGACTACAGTAAAACATTTAACAAGGGCGAAACGTCGTTCACAGACTACGACAAGCTGTTTACGAACAGGAATGTTCTTCGTTGACTATACGAATACGTTTAAAGGAAAACGACATTCGTAGACTATACTAAAACGTTTACGATGGTGAAGAGCCATTCATTGACTACACCTAAATGTTTAATTTTGTGAAACGTCATTCATAGACAACGCGAAGTCGTTTAAGAACTGGAAATGTTCTTCGTTGACTACACGAATACGTTTAATGAAAAACGATGTTCGTAGACAATACGGAAACGTTTACGATGGTGAAACGCCATTCATACATGTCGTAGATTTTTGATAGGTATTTATGATCGATTTTGGTCCCGTCTGAATAGAACTAGAACAGGTCATAACTCAATGAGAGATAAGGTAAAGAAAATAGATTTCACGAGGGAAATGGTGAAAGGTAGAGTCTGTCCCTGGATTTGAGAAGATACTCTAGTCCAGCCTATCTCTACAACAGAAATTTGTTGATCAGACAGTATACTTTCTCGATATATTAATATATATATCAACCACTCACATACACCCATACACACAGATAAGTGACGACAATTAGACGCACAAACGTGAAACAATATTAAATGGAGTAGGGATATTGGGACAAGCTGGCCGACACGGTTAATAAGTTTTATGTTAATTTTATTTATCATAAAGAACTTCACAACATTTATCAAAATATCAAAACATAAAAATCATAGGTTACAGAATTAATAAGGAATAGACCCATAAGTGTAATCCCCCCTCCCTCTGTTGAGACAAGATCCCGCTTGAAGAAGTTATTAAACCCCCAAAAAGGTAAAAAAGATTTGCCCTATGGTCTAGAATTTGCCTATGCTGTAAAGAACAGAGTTTCTCAGTTAATCTATTCTGAAATGAACAGTATTAGCAAAACATAAGAAAGGCACAACAAAGTGAGTATATTAGTTATACAAATTTAAGAATTATTCATTCCTTCTTTCTCTCGCTCTGACAAACATGTGATCACATTTCATTCTCACTTACCAAATAAGTGCTTTCACCACATCTGGAACATATCTCCATGATACATCTACAAATCCAAGGTTGGGTTATTTGGCAAAACCAGCCCCAGTTTCTCCAAGACTGATTAATTCTCTTATTGGGAAACGCTTGCTTCGTTACTGTTACTAGGATTCTGTTTATGACACATCAATGAATCCAGGTAGGAAATGACTTAAGAGATTTAATGGTCACAGTGTCAGTAGCTGATAAATTTGATACTAGAAGAAAATGTCGGGGTATTAAAATCTCTCAGGATCAAGTATCCTAGTCACACCACAAATGGTCGATAGTTGGAAAAATGTCAATGTTTGATTATTTCGCCACCACGGGCTGAATGTATATAAAAATTGGGGAAAAAAGAAATCTGGATATCTCTAGGCCCAGTTACAATTTATTCTTAACATTCTTTGGGTTGGTACTCTGTCTCTGTCTGGGTTGTCGTAGATTTTTGATAGGAGAATTAAGACTTGGGTTGGTCCCTTCTGAATGGATTAGAATAAGTGATCGTCACAGTGAGAGGTAGTAATAGAAATAGATTTCCACGAGTGAGGTGGTAGACTGTGATAGAGGCTGTCTCTGAGATCGAGAAATCTTCTCTCTCTCTGCCTATCTTCTACGACAGATTTAGAGGAGTCAGAAAGTCTAAACACATAAATATATATTAATATATCTCTATCCACTCACATGCACGCACATTCAAGTGACGACAGTTAGACACACAGACGTGGGAGAACTATAACAATGATTGTATAGATATTCTACAACGAGCTGACCAACACGCTGATTATGTTTAAGGGCAGTTTTAATTATCATCTAAAATCCCATCACAACACATAAAATTACATCAAAGCATATACAAATAGTCATAAAAATAAGGGAATTTCTACAAGAAATGATAGACCCACAGTTATGATCTTCCCTCGATGTTTAGCCCACAGTCCCGTTAGGAGAACGATGATAGCCCAAAGAGTCACAGATACATATGATTTGGGTCTAATATTTTCCCCTTTTGAAGGTATGAACTGACTTTGATAGCAGTATCTATTCTAAGGAAAAATATAGTTTAGCAACAAAATCTTGCATAAGGAAAGTTAAAAAGTGAGTGAATCAAACGAAGAACATCCTTCAGTCTAATTTCACTCGGTTCTTTCATCAAGGCCCTGACTCACACAACCTTACCTACAATCGTGCGGTTGTTCGCCGTCTGGCGCAAGCCTTAGTGTACACTTCGTTTAATCTGTCTATCTGTGGATGAAGTGGATACCCAGCTCTGCAGATATTGGTTTCATTCAACGTGTCCGGGGAACGTCCTCGTCAGGCGATCGTTCTTTCTTTACAGATTTAAGTTAATGTCACTTATTCACGAGGTAAGAGTTTGGGTTTCAGCGGGCACACAGTGTCAGAACACGAGGTTTCCCTTAATTAGGAAGATGACCGGTGGACAACTTCTCTCAACAGATAATCTTGGTTCACCACACACTTGGTCAAATAATGTCGGAAAAGTTAATGTTTTTTCTGTAATTATTTCTCGCCACAAGGCAGCATGTACATTAGAGTTTGTGAAGAAATATGATCTGGCTCAAAGGCCCAGTATAGCATTTATTCTTTTAAAAAAAACCCATTAGTGGGATTTGGTATTCTGTCTATCTCTTGAAGGCACACGCCCTGTCAGATACGTGTTACTTGAAAAAAACCTCACGTGGTTAAAGATATAAAATGTTTATGTTTCTCACAGGTTTGACTCTGTACTAAACGCCGGCAAAGTTGAGTTACCCCAGTATTCACTCAACACAGAACTACGGTATCACAACGAAACTAAGAGATTTCACTTATAAGTTTAAGTATCTAGAATAAAGTGACCACGTCTACTGCAAATGGAGAATGAGTGAAATCAAGTTTCAACTCTGGTTAATATCTTAAACCAGACAAAGGGTCCCACTATTTCCAAAAACCCGATCTCTCCCCTCTCCTAACACCTACGTTAGCTTAGACGCATGCCGTAACTACCAGTGCGTCTTCACACTTCCGTCTAACTATCTGACCGTGAGCGCACGTGTCAGAGGCGAAATGCCAGACACTCTGTCTGCTCTGAGCGAGCATGGCTGGCGCGATTCACACCTCCGTCTAACTATCGGACAGTGAGCGCTCATGTCAGATGCGAATGTCAGACGACCCGTCTCCACTGCAGAGGGCAATTTTCACACTTCGTAGGGGGCTAGCCTGACGAAAAACTCTCGTGACAGCTGCAAATGTAGACAATTTGTCTGCTCATCATGTCTGATAGACTGAAATCCCACCTAAAATTATCTCGTGCAAGGGACTGACACGTTAGGTAATTGTTGACTCCGTTTTATCGTTGAGTTCAGTTTATACTGGTGAAGTGGTAGCTTAAAACGCGAATGGTTAAAATGAACGAATGTCAACAATATTCTTCAAACGAACTTCAACAAGTAGTATTGAACTGGGTGAACTGGGCAAGTACTGGCAGTACAGAAGTCGGTGGTGACTGTACATAGATTTTATTCAACACAGCACATACGGAGTGGACAAGACTAACATCGTCACAGGCGCAGAAATCATACGTCAACATGTTGATAATTACTTTTAAAGTTCCTGAAGATTCTCTACTAATAAAGTCCTCTGACTCAAGTGACTGAGGATCACAAAACTGTTACCATATACTATTCCGCTCATTCAAGTCCATTGACCTTCCTTCAAGGACGTACATCATGGTAACGTATTCATACTCCAGGATAAAATTCTTCCATATCATACTTCATAATCCCAGACTTTCTCCATACATCCCGTTATATATAGTATATAGTTTTCAAACAAAGTCATACATGATAATACGAACAGGTTAGAGATTCCAGTTGACTAACCTCTCCCATTCTATGCCACGCTTCTGGCATTGTAGTAACAGCATATTAAACATGTGAAGCATATAAATTCATTAACTTGATTTCTTGTAGGTATTCTCCCTCTACGAAAAGATTCAAAGGCTATCGACTCCGTGTGTCCAATTCTAGGAATGTCATCTACGATGAATTCCCGCTAGACCATTAATAGGAGCGGCCTGATACTTTAATGTACATAAATAAACATGCCATAAGAAATGGGGCGACACTTACTTTATACTTCCACTATTGACTTCGCCATGAAGATCAATAGATACGAATACAACTGATGGCTACTTCACATTTGCCAAGAATCAAAGGATAACACAGCGGACATAAATATCGTCCGAGCTGCCCCATTCATGACGTCAGAAACCACTCAACTAGGTTACACGTGCGTCCAAAGCAACTCACCCTGCATTGTGCACGTCAGTGCATGAATCAATCGAACGCCCAAATAATATAACTATATAAAACTGGTGCGTACATTTGGCAGGACCGAAGACTACCCCCGTAGGTAATAAATGTACGTAACAGCTCCCTTATCACCTCCCCTTAAAAAAAATTAATTCTATTAATTTTTTTCGAACTAATTACTCGAGAGAGGTGAGTCAAAACTACAACAAGATTTTTGACATGCATAAAATTATATCATATTAAGAAAAGAATATTAAATGAAAACAATATAACTAAATGATAGTATGCATTAAAGCACACATCCACCATCGACCTACTTTGGAACGATGTGGTAATATTCGAAGTAAAAGAAGTTGAAAATGAAAATGAAATAAACCATAAAAAAAAAGATGATAATAAAATTCAACCAAATTTTTTTAAAAAGAAATTTGAAACATATGATTTCAAAATTGAAAATGAACAGCAACACTGATGATGATCAATGATAAAAGAATCAATAAAACAGAAAATTTTAAAATACAACATGCAAAATGAAACAAAGCATAATTAAACACTTTAAGAAGCAACGCACTTACTATTTCCTAACACTAGTAAGTTTGACTAGTTATCTAAAAGTGAGATATCATGTAGTGGGATACGTGAATACACGTATTGCGAGACACTAATAAAGTTAGTAGATGTGTGATTTATAATCAATCAAATTGATTAAATTGAATTATAATAATTAGTAGTACTTAATTTATGAACAAATAACTAATTACTAATTTATTCTAAGTGATTTCAATTTCACTCATTGTTAATATTCTTTTAGAACTAGTTAAATCGACAAGAATATGTTCTCAATGTACCATGTCTGAAATACGCTTACGAACACGATATGTAGTGTAATCTGTTCCATAACAATAGTGAATGTTTATTTGTCACTCTTACCAATGTTTCCATACTAAAAAAAAATGTTACTTTAATATCACTGTTCCCGTTCTAACAAAACGTTACTTCACAAGAAATAATGTTATAATCCATACGTAAGCATATTCTGAAAGTTATATATATACGAATACTGCAGAACTACACATAGTCTCCACAGATGTATAATCAGTGACCATGTACAAAGTTATTCATGTTTCTGTGAGGACGTTTCACCATCTGGAAGTGGTTTAATTTCGACATGTTCACTAGGGCATCTTGAAAGACAGTCTGCAAACACATTCTGTACTCCAGGAATAGCTCGTATCTCAAAATGGAACGGTTGAAGCGCAATAGCGTAACGCGCTGACTTTGATGACTTCACGTTCCCTGTGTTCAGTGCTGTAAGAGCTTTCTGGTCGGATTCCACCACAAAGTGTGATCCGAGGAGATAACGATCCAGTTTTGTGATTGACCAGACAAGAGCGAGGAGCTCTTTCTCTAGAACGGAATACTTCATCTCGCTCGTCGTAAGCTTTCTGGATACGTACATAACCGGAAATAAGGTGCCTCCGTATTCCTGCATCAAAACTGCCGCGATAGCGTAGGAAGAAGCATCACTGCGAAGAACAAAGGTGAGATCTTTGTTAGGCAACCTTAAAAAAGGCTTATTTGAAAAAAATTGTTTTATATAATCTAAAGCCGTTTGATGATCCTTGTAGTGAAATTGACAGAGATACAACGGTAAAATACCTCCAAGGATAACCTATAAGGATAAAAAACATAATGCGTAGGCTGCTGATGTACATGATCGCCCAGACCGCGGGTCATCACCCTCCATAAAAATTGACTCGCTAGACAGGAGGGGAACGGCGGATCAAAAAGGAAAAAAATATGACTGGAAAGATTGCGTGAGACTAGAAAGGCTAAGGAGACGCAATTGGGGGGGAAACGGAGAAAAGTCACGTTTCCCAAGTTGACATAAAAAGTAAGCAACTCGACAGAAGGGACCATAGATATGTTACGCCACAGTCATTTATTGGACGCTTTTGCAATACCAAGCCCTTGATTTGAATTCAGCGGCTAAAACGCAGATGTTTGGAATATTACAAAATTTAAAAAGTACTTTTTTCTTAATATTAATGTTAGGAATATAAAAATTAGCTGGCCGGATGGCCCATTCTGAGCAGTGAACTAATATGGTCTTAATTTTACAAACGGATAGATAATATTGAAGATAATGACAAAAGACAGTGTTGTTCACATCATCGACAGACTGTATTGAATCTAAAAGTGTCGCTAATTGCACAAAAAAAAACACGACCTCGAGACGCAGGTGTTCAAATCTACGTAGTATGGAAGAGAAGGGATATTTGTGGTGGCTGTGTCTAAAAAATAACTTTTAACGACAAAATTTTGGAGGGGAGAGAAAGGTTGGTTCAAAAATCAAGTACATTTTGTAGAAACACAAGTAGAGACGGACAGACTAACAGATAAACATCCATACTTGACTGAAGCATGACTGAAATGACTTTAGTGTAGGAAATTTGAAATTCAAATAAACCTAGGCAGTGATTGGCCACAGACAAGCATATTGTCGGCGCTTAGACGCGGATTTGGGGTCATTTCTCAATAGTTGTTCAGTGATAGACACAGATTTTAAAGTGTGGTGATTTCCATAAGAAAGAAAGTGTAAGAAGTTTAGGGACGCCATACTATAGCCAGCAGCTCAGCTGAGTTTTGCTAGCAATTCTGTGTTATTTATTCATAATCTGGTAAGATTGAAATTATTTCCTTATATATTTTGAATATTGTTTCATGTTCGAGTGATTTGATACTGCCATATCGAAATCTAGCCTTACAAACAAGTAGGGATTTGCTCTAGACCCCCCGCCCTAGTCAGGGTCTAGGGACCAACAATATACATAAACTCCAGCAAGGGTTAGGCAAGACAGATCAAGTGTTGAGAATAATGAAACATATTACCTATCCTCTTTTAGGGCAGAAAACTAATAAATATTTTTCAGAATCTATAGTCTGGGAGGATCTATCTGATGTAAAACCACCATGGTAAATGTGCTGTTTGGTCAGAGAGATCTGACCTGTCTGTATGATGTGGTTGTTGTGTCAGTGTTGTGTCCAGACGTGGGTAGAGAATAGATTTTGACACATGGCCCATACTTTGATTGCAGAGCTGTGAGTTTCTGTTGTCAACCAAGCAGTGTCTATTCAGTTGGTGACTTTACTCGAGTGTATCTGTGCAGTACTTGTGACAGAGACCACCATTATTGCCCACCAGCACGGAGAGGTGGGACCACCTGATTTCAGCACCAGAGCTACAACTACAAGATGAGTGAGCCTCTGGTCTGCTGGACATTCACCAACGCCGTTTAGTTACTAATACCCCATAAAAATTCCCACCATTTTCTGGACACTGTGTAGTCAATATAGACAGGTGTGATGAGGCCACCCCAAAAGCACAAACATTAAATATCCTCCCAAGTAGATGACTACTAGAACATTTTAATAAAACTAACTAGTATAGTACATATATATGTACACTATTGCATTTATGATATAATATTCCATGCATTTCTTTCATGATCTCTAAATCCTTTTAAGTTCTGGTCAACCTAAAAAATTGATCCAGAACAAAATAAATGTAATATAATTTTATCAAAAAATTTTACACACGTGAGTTAGTTCAGTGTGTTGTAATATTTCTTAATCTTATTAGTCTTGTTAAATATCTGTGGGTATATCTATAACCTATTACACCACCCTACATATCAGAACCCTAGACACTTTACGTAGCCACATTCATTAAAAAAAAATTAAGTGTGAGGTCGTAGTGGTAGCAAGAAAGGCCTTCTGACAATTCTCAACTACATTTTATCTCAGGAGCCTTCACAGCTGGCCTCATACAATTACATTTAGTAATATCACCATCATACAATACCATCAACACCACTACATAAATTGGGGTCTTGTCCAGGGATAATTAGCCCAACAGTAATATTAGGATCTCCTAGTGGGAGAAATAAAAGTAGGGAAATAAATTGTAAAATTCCCTTTAACATTAAAAATGTCCCTACAGATAAAAGTTGGTGAATCTTCACAGCCAGTAATAATTAATTAGTTAACTGGTTAGTTAGAATTGGTTAGACTATAGTCATAAGAAGTACTTAGTGTATTTACTGGTTAGAGATTTATCTTGTATATTATTATATTGTCTAAAAAGTATGGCGGAGCTGGCAAAATTTAGATCAGCTGCTGTGCTCACCGCGAAGGAGATGGGAATGGATGGTCAAATTTTAATTCAATACGTAACGACTGAATGTGATAAATATATTGAAAGGGAAGATAGAAAGGTAGCTGAAGAGAAGAGGTTACAAATTGAGGCTGATAGAGAAATTAAGAGGCTGCAGATTGAGGCAGAAGAAAAACGACAGCAAAGGGAGGCAGAAGAAAAAAGATTGACTGCCGAAAGGGAGGCAGAAGAAAAAAGATTGACTGCCGAAAGGGAGGCAGAAGATAGAAGGTTGCAAAGGGAGCACGAATTACGACTAAGGGAGCTGGAATTACAAGGCCCGGCTCCTGAAAATGGTGCCAGCCCTTTTGCCTCAGATGCTACGCCTAGTCTGGGAGCCTCAAACTCAGCTATGGGGTTTCATTTAGACCATTTTGTTGAAAAAGACGATGACATAGAGGGATACCTAGGACGTTTTGAGTTATTAGCTACTACATATGGGTTAGAGAGAGAGAGGTGGAGCTTAAAGCTATCACAGGGATTGAGAGGTACTTCTTATGAAGTATTTGCCAAAATGAACAGGGAAGACCAAGACAATTATGACATGTTAAAGCAGGCTTTGTTATTAAGGTACGAGAAGAATGGTGAATTTTATCGTAAGAAATTTAGAAATGCCAAACTGTTGTCTGGGGAGACATACCACCAATTCTCTGCTAGACTAGGAACCTATTTGGAGAAATGGACGGCTCTGGGGAAGACCCAAGATCTTAAAGAAATGATCATGATTGAGCAATTGAGAGAGTCCATGGCTCCAGACATGAGAAAATTTCTCATGGAACAAGGTGCAGAGAAGTTGGGGGAAATTTTAAATGTTGCTGAGAGGTATCAGGCAGCCCAGGCAGAGGTAAGTGGTGCTAAAAAGAAGCACATAGACAATTTTAAAGCTCCACAGCAATTTAATAAATTTGATAATAAAGAGCAGGGAAATAAAGGTAGAACAAACTTTGAGCGGCCAAGAAATGACTATCGCGACAGAAACTCACAGTTCAATGACCAAAAGTTCAATGAAAGAAAACCGTTGAACCAAGGAAAAAGATGATGTAAATGGTGCAAGAAGGATAACCATAACACCGAATTTTGTAGAAGGAAACCTTCAAACATTGCTGCAATGAAGTCGGGGACGCAAAGATTAAAGGTTAATCCTAATGGACAACAGGAACCTTATCACCCCCCAGTTTGTGAGGATGTTATTTGTAATGGGGTCACCATAAGGTGCCTTTATGATACAGGTTTGGATTACGATTCAGTTGTGAAGTCTAGCCTAGTGGACCCAAGTCAGTATACCACAGAAACAGTGGAAATACAAGGGGCGACTAAGGACATACCACTCATGACACTTCCCATCGCAAGGATAACGGAGAAAACTCGCTATGTGGAAGGAGAAATCAGAGCAGCAGTGATAGATGAACCAATCTACCCTCTGATATTGGGGTGTAGATACGTCTTCTTGGGGAATCCCGAGAAACCTGTGATCATGGCGACAGTGCAGACCAGGTCACAGAAGAAGGAGGAAGAAGGTGAACCTATAAATGCTCATCCAGAGGAGATGAGGAAGGCACAGGCTGAGGATAGGACACTCAAGCCCTGTTTTAAAAAATTGCCCAAATGCCACACACCTCCGAGCAAGGGGGAATATTTCATGAAGAACAAACTATTATACAGGAAGACAGGAACTAGGTCCACTGGTCACGGACAGTTAGTTCTTCCCAAGATATATAGGGCAAACTTAATAAGGAGCTTACATGTTGGAAAAGATGGTGACCATGAGAAAGTCGGTACCATCTGCCAAAAGATTGCTCGAAAATACTATTGGCCCGACGTAAATGTCGATGTTGAAAACTTTGTAGAAGCATGTGGCGTATTTCATGAGGGAACACCCACAAAGGGAAAATATGTGCAGGACCTAGAAACGCCACGGGGCAACTTTAGGCCTGAAAGGAAAACTAATTATACTCAGGTAGACAAAGTGGAATGGGAGCCCCCTTTTCACACCCAGTCGTCACTTGAATGGATTAACATGGCCACTATGCGACAAGTACAAAGAAGAAATTTAACCCAGAATAATCTGACAATCCCTCGGTCAGGATTATATAAGCTGGAAGAACAGAAAAGAGAGCGAAGATCTCTCATAAGCAATCTAAAGTGGGGAGACAAACCCCAGAAAAAAATTGGTAGTGGTCGATTTGTGAGTGATGATTCTAGGAAGAAAAGTCCTCATTATAAAGCTTCTAAGGGACGGGACCAGACGGGTTCCATGAAAAAATACGTATGATAAATTAAAGATCCAGATGTAGCTTTATTAAGGACCTGGACAGATGAGAAGGCGGAAGAGACTGTTACCTCATCGTATCAATACGTGAACGAACTGACCACTCGTTTGAAAGCTGGATGGAAACTGGCAAATGATAATTTGAAACAAGCCAGGAAGAAACATGCAGCATATTTTAATAGGAAGGCAAAGGACAGGGAACTGGCAGTCGGAGAGAAGGTGCTGCTTCTACTACCCGGAAGCCAGAATAAATTACAAATTGGTTGGCAAGGTCCATATACGGTTCTAGAGAAGGTGTCTAGAACAAACTATAAAATTGACAAAAAGGGGAAGGAAAAAGTTTATCATGTAAACCTGTTAAAGAAGTATCTGGACAGACCACTCCAGGAAAGCACCCCCTTATTGACCTTGGCTATTGCAACCCAGATGCAAAAAGAACCACTCACCTCACATGAATACCCATTACATACTTGTGAAACAGCAGCACAGGTAAAAGTCAGTAAGCACCTGACTAAAAACCAGAGGGAGAGAGTTCAACAGGTTCTGGAGGAACATACAGATGTATTAACAGATAAACCAGGCCATACAAATTTGCTACAGTATGACATGAAACTGGTAGACTCAAACCCAATCTGTATGAGAGCCTATTCTATTCCGTTCGCGAAGGAGAAGTCATTGAAGGAAGAAATAGAGTATTTGTTGAAGGAGGGGATTATTTCGCACAGTGAATCATCTTTTAGTTCTAGTGTCGTTTTGTTGAGAAAACCGTCTGGGGAACACAGACTGTGCATAGATTACAGGAAACTGAATGCTGCCACAGAAGGACAAGTGGATCCATTACCAGACACAAAACAGTTATTTGCCAGACTGAACAAGGCAAAATACTTTTCAAAGGTGGATCTTAGTAAAGGCTATTACCAGATCCCAGTGAAGCCTGAAGTGAGACCTTATTTGGCTTTTAGCACTTCGGATGGACATTATGAATTCAATATGCTACCATTCGGACTGAAAAATGCTCCGAGTGTGTTTTCAAGGATGATGCGAAAATTGTTGGATCCCCTGAATAACCCATGTATCACGAATTTCATGGATGATATTCTCGTCGCCACAGAGACATTTGAAGAACACATTGAAGCTCTGGAGATGTTGTTTGATAGACTTCGGGAGGCGAACTTAACTGCTAGGCCAACAAAATGTTGTATTGGATGCAAAGAGTTGGAATTCTTGGGACACACTGTATATCAGGGTAATATGACCCCTGATCCTAAGAACTTGGAAAAACTGCAGAGAGCACCTAGGCCACAAACAAAAAAGGACGTGCGATCATTTGTGTCGTTATGCGGATTTTATCAGAAATACATCAAGAATTTTAACGCTATTTGTGCTCCTCTGACTGATCTGACTCGCAAGGGACTTCCAGATAAAATTATTTGGACTGCACAATGTGAACTAGCGTTCCAAGAGTTAAAGGAAAAACTCACTAGCAAGCCTATTCTCAAACTGCCTGATTTGACACAGGACTTTGTCTTAAGAACCGATGCAAGTAATGTAGGACTCGGAGGGGCTTTGTTGCAAAGATCATCTTCACCTGATGGGGAACTTAAACCAGTCGCTTATGCAAGCCGCAAATTGAATAAGGCGGAACAAGGATACTCCACAAGCGAAAAAGAATGTTTAGCATTAATCTGGGCAATAAAGAAGTTTCAAATCTATCTGTATGGTAGGACTTTTGTGGTGGAGACGGACCATCAGCCTCTCGTGTTCTTGTCTCAGGCTAAGCATGAAAACGCAAGATTGCTGAGGTGGTCTTTGTTGCTTCAACCTTATCAGTTTAGTATCCAATATATCCCAGGCAAATTGAATGTCGGTGCAGATTTCCTCAGTCGGCACCCCTGTGATCAAAATTAGAGTAGTGGCAGACGTGAGGAGTAATTTTACCTATGTGTATCGCTGGTTTTGGAACTTGCCATAGGCATGTTTTCAAGTGGGGAGATGTGTAGTGAAATTGACAGAGATACAACGGTAAAATACCTCCAAAGATAACATTTAAGGATAAAAAACATAATGCGTAGGCTGCTGATGTACATGATCGCCCAGACCGCGGGTCATCACCCTCCATAAAAATTGACTCGCTAGACAGGAGGGGAACGGCGGATCAAAAAGGAAAAAAATATGACTGGAAAGATTGCGTGAGACTAGAAAGGCTAAGGAGACGCAATTGGGGGGGAAACGGAGAAAAGTCACGTTTCCCAAGTTGACATAAAAAGTAAGCAACTCGACAGAAGGGACCATAGATATGTTACGCCACAGTCATTTATTGGACGCTTTTGCAATCCCAAGCCCTTGATTTGAATTCAGCGGCTAAAACGCAGATGTTTGGAATATTACAAAATTTAAAAAGTACTTTTTTCTTAATATTAATGTTAGGAATATAAAAATTAGCTGGCCGGATGGCCCATTCTGAGCAGTGAACTAATATGGTCTTAATTTTACAAACGGATAGATAATATTGAAGATAATGACAAAAGACAGTGTTGTTCACATCATCGACAGACTGTATTGAATCTAAAAGTGTCGCTAATTGCACAAAAAAAACACGACCTCGAGACGCAGGTGTTCAAATCTACGTAGTATGGAAGAGAAGGGATATTTGTGGTGGCTGTGTCTAAAAATAACTTTTAACGACAAAATTTTGGAGGGGAGAGAAAGGTTGGTTCAAAAATCAAGTACATTTTTGTAAAAACAAGTAGAGACGGACAGACTAACAGATAAACATCCATACTTGACTGAAGCATGACTGAAATGACTTTAGTGTAGGAAATTTGAAATTCAAATAAACCTAGGCAGTGATTGGCCACAGACAAGCATATTGTCGGCGCTTAGACGCGGATTTGGGGTCATTTCTCAATAGTTGTTCAGTGATAGACACAGATTTTAAAGTGTGGTGATTTCCATATGAAAGAAAGTGTAAGAAGTTTAGGGACGCCATACTATAGCCAGCAGCTCAGCTGAGTTTTGCTAGCAATTCTGTGTTATTTATTCATAATCTGGTAAGATTGAAATTATTTCCTTATATATTTTGAATATTGTTTCATGTTCGAGTGATTTGATACTGCCATATCGAAATCTAGCCTTACAAACAAGTAGGGATTTGCTCTAGACCCCCCCGCCCTAGTCAGGGTCTAGGGACCAACAATATACATAAACTCCAGCAAGGGTTAGGCAAGACAGATCAAGTGTTGAGAATAATGAAACATATTACCTATCCTCTTTTAGGGCAGAAAACTAATAAATATATTTCAGAATCTATAGTCTGGGAGGATCTATCTGATGTAAAACCACCATGGTAAATGTGCTGTTTGGTCAGAGAGATCTGACCTGTCTGTATGATGTGGTTGTTGTGTCAGTGTTGTGTCCAGACGTGGGTAGAGAATAGATTTTGACACATGGCCCATACTTTGATTGCAGAGCTGTGAGTTTCTGTTGTCAACCAAGCAGTGTCTATTCAGTTGGTGACTTTACTCGAGTGTATCTGTGCAGTACTTGTGACAGAGACCACCATTATTGCCCGCCAGCACGGAGAGGTGGGACCACCTGATTTCAGCACCAGAGCTACAACTACAAGATGAGTGAGCCTCTGGTCTGCTGGACATTCACCAACGCCGTTTAGTTACTAATACCCCATAAAAATTCCCACCATTTTCTGGACACTGTGTAGTCAATATAGACAGGTGTGATGAGGCCACCCCAACAGCACAAACATTAAATATCCTCCCAAGTAGATGACTTCCTCTTTCTATTTTTTCTCTTTTATCTTCCCTTTTTTCTCATCCTTAATCCCCTCCCCCCCCCCTTCTCTGGAAAAAAAACAGAAACGAATCCCGGATCGGAAAACATAATATAAAAACGAAAATCGACGAGGGCGCACGGACGCGCGGTGGGCAGAACACGACCCATATCCAAAAAAAACGGCAACAAGTAGTCCGGATACCATAAGAGTAAGGAGGTAATACGATGAGAAAGCGAGGGCGGCAAACGACAGTGGGGCGGGGGGCGATCGGAGGTAAAATACTTTCATTTTTCATTCCCTGTTCCGGAAAGCGTTTGATAAGGATCTTAGTTTGTTGTCTTGTACTACGTGCCCAGCCGCCGGCGAGAACGCCCGGACTCAATGAAGATTATTCAGTTAACAAAAATATTGCCCCGTAGCGACTTCAAACCCTTTAAACGCGCCAAAGAAAGACATCTACTCGCATCCACCGGACAA
>JAMPIV010021154.1:0-5000 GCA_024509875.1 Oreohelix idahoensis | reverse complement strand
TTTCTTCTTCTTCTTCTTTTCTTCTTTCTTCTTCTTCTCTTTTTTTTCTCTTTCTTCTCTTCTTCTTTTCTTTTTTTCTTCTTTTTCTTCTTCTTCTTCTTCCTTTCTCTTTTTTTTTTCTTCTTTCTCTTTCTTTTTCTTTCCCCCTTTTTTTTTTTTTCTCTCTCTCTTTCTCCCTTTCTTTTTTTCTTTTTCTTCTTCTCTCTCTTTTCTCTTTTCTTCTTTTTTTTTCTTCTTTTTTTTTTTTTTTCTTCTTTCCTCCTCCCTTCTTTTCTTTTCTCTCTTCTTTTTTTTTTTCTCTTCTTTTTTTTTTTTTTTCTTTTCTTCTTTCCCTTTTTTTTTTTCTTTTTCTTCTTTTTTTTCTTTTTTCTTCTTCCCTTTCTTTTCTTCTTTCTCCTTTCTTCTCCTTCTTCACTCTTTTTTCTTTTTTCTTCTTTTTTCTTTTTTCTTTTCTTTTTTCTTCTCTTTTTTTTTTTTTTTCTTCTCTTTTCTTTTTCCCCCTTTTCTTCCCTTTAAACTTTCCTTTTCCTCTTCTCTCTTTCTTTTTTTTTTCTTTTTTTTTCTTCTTCTTTCTTCTTTCTTTTTTTCTTTCTTTTTCTCTTCTTTTTTTTCTTTTTTTTTTTTTTCTTCTTTTTTTCTCTTCTTTCTTCTTTTTTTTCTCTTTTCTTTTTTCCTTTTTTTTTTTTCTTTTCCTTTCTCTCTTTTCCTTTTTCCATCTTTTTTCTTTCCTTCTTCTTCTTTTCTTTTTCTTTCTTTTCTTCTTCCTTCTTTTTTCTCATCTTTCTCTTTCTTTTCTCTTTCTCTTTTTTTTCTTTTTTTTCTTCTTTTTTCCTTTTTTTTCTTTCTTCTCTTTTTCTTTTTTCTTCTTTTTTTTCTTCTTCTTTTTCATTTTCCACTCTCTTGTTTTTCTTCTTCTTCTTCTTCCTTCTTCTCTCTTTTTCTTTTTCTTTTTTCCCCTTTTTTCTTTTTTCTTTTCTTTTTTTTTTCCCTTTCTTTTTTTTTTTTTTTTTTCTTTCTTTTTTTTTTTTTTTTTCTTTTTTTTTCTTTTTCCTTCTCCTTCTTCTTCTTTTTCTTTTTTCTTTTTTCTTCCATCTTTTCTTCTTTTTTCCCTTTTTCTTTTTTTCTTCTCTCTTCTTTCTTCCCCTCCCTTTTTTCTCTTTTTTCTTCTTTCCTCTTTCTTTTCTTCTTCTTCTTTTTTTCTTTCCTTCTCCCTTTTTTTCTCTTTTCTCTCTTTCTTTTTTTCTTCTTTCTTCTTCTTTTTTCTTTTCTCTCTTTCTTCTCTTTCTTTTTTTTTCTTCTTCCTTCTTTTTTTTTCCTTCTTTCTTTCTCTTTTCTTTCCTTTTTCTTCTTTTTTTTCTTTTCTTTTTTCTTTTCTTCTTCTTTTCCCCTTTTTTTTCTTTTTCTCTCTCTTTCTTTTTTCTCCCTTTTCTTTCTTTTCCCTTTTCTTTTTTCTTTTTTTCCTCTCTTTTTCTTTTTCTTTTTCTTTTCTCTTTTTTTTTTTTTTTTTTTTTCTTATTTTTTTTCTTCTTTCTTTTTTCTTCTTTCTTTTTTCTTCTTTCTCTTTTTCTTTTTTTTCTTTCTTTCCTCTTTCTTTCTTTTTTCTTCTTTTTCCTTTTCTTCTTTTCTCTTCTCTTCTTCTCTTCTCTTTTCTTCTTCTTCTTTTTTCCTCCCCCTTCTTTTTCCTTCTTCTTTTTTTCTTCTTTCTTTTTTTCTTCTTTCTTCTTCTCTTCTTCTTCTTCTTTCTTCTTTTTTTTTTTTCTTTCTCTTCTTTTTTCTTTTTTTCTTCCCTCTCCTTTTTTTCTTCTTTTCTTTTTTTTTCTTCTTCTTTTCTTTTTCTTTCCCTTCTTTTCTCTTTTTTTTTTTTTCTTCTTTTTCTTCTTTTTCTTCTTCTTTTTTTTTCTTTTCTTCTTTTTTTCTTTTTCTTTTTTTCTCTTCTTCCTTTCTTTTTTTTTTTTTTTTTTCTCTTTCTTTTTTCCCTATTTTCTTTTTTCTTTCCCCAAAATTTCTTTCTTCTTTTTTTTTTTTCTTCTTCTTTTCTTTCCTTCTTTTTCTTTTTCTTTCTCTCCTTTTTTTTTCTTCTTTTTTCTTTTTTTCTTTTTTTTTTTTCTTTTTCTTTTTTCTCTCTTCCTTTCTTTTCTTTTTTTTTCTCTTTTTCTTTCTTCTTTTTTTCTTTTCTTCCTTCTTTTTTTCTTTTTTTCTTTCTTTTCTCTCTTCTTCTTCTTTCTTCTTCTTCATTTTTTTTTCTTCTTTTTTTTTTTTTTTCTTTTCTTTTTTTTTTCCTTTTCTTTTCTTTTCTTCCCTTTTTTCTCTTCTCCCCCTCTTCTTTTTTTTTCTTTTTTTTCTCTTTTTTTTCTTTTTTTTTTTTTTCTTCTTTTCTTTCTTTTTTTCTTTTTTTTCTCTTTTTTCTTTTTTTTTTTTTTTCTTTTTTTTCTTCTTTTTCCTCTTCTTCTTTCTTTTTTTCCTTTCTCTTCTTCTTTTCTTTTTTTTTTCTCTTCTTTTTTCTTTTTTTTTTCTTTTCTTTTTCTTCTTCTTTTTTCTTCTTCTTCTTTTCCTTTCTTCCTCTTCTTTTTTTTTCTTTTTTTTCTCTTCTTTCTTCTCTTCTTCTTTTTCTTCTTTTCTTTCTCTCCTTTTTTCTTTCTTCTTTTTTTTTTTCTTTCTTTTTTTTCTTCTTTTTCTTTCTTCTTTTCTTCTTCTTCTCTCTTCTCTTTCTTCTTTTCTTCTTTTTTTTTCTTTTTTTTTTTCTTTTTTTTTTCTCTTTTCTTTTTTTTTCTTTTTCTTCTTTTTCTTTTTTCTCTTTTTTTTTTCTTCTTCTTTCTTTTTTTTTTCTTCTTCCTTTTTTCTTCTTTTTTTTTCTTTCTTCTCTTTTTTTCTTTCTCTTCTCTTTTTTTTTCTTCTTCTTTCTTCTTTCTCTCTCTTCTCTTTCTTCTTTTTCTTCTTCTTCTTTTTTTTTTTCTTCTTCTTTTTTCTTCTTCCTCTTTTTTTTCTTCTTTCTCTTTTTTTTCTTCTTTTTTTTTTCTTCTTCTTCTTCTCTTCTTCTTCCTTTTTCTTCTTTTCCTTTTTTTTTTTTTTCTTCTTTTTTTTCTTCTTTCTTTTTGTGTTTTTCTTTCTTTTTCTTCTTCTTTCTCTCTTTCTCCTTTTCTTTTTTTCTTTTTTTTCTTTCTCTTTTCTTTCTCTTTTTCTTCTTTCTTTCTTTTTCTTTTCTTCTTATTTCTCTTTTTTTCCTTCTTCTTTCTTTCTTTTCCTTTTCTTTTTCTTCTTTTTCTTTTTCTCTTTCTCCTTTCTTTTTTTTTCTTTCTTTTTTTTTCTTCTTTTTTTTTTCTTTTTTTTTTTCTTCTTCTTTCTTTTTTCTTCTTCTTTTTTTTCTCTCTTCTTTTCTTTTTTTCTCTTCTTTCTTCTTCTTTCTTCTTTTCTTCTTTTTCCCTTCCTTCTCTTTTCTTCTTTTCCTCTCTTCTTCTTCTTCTTTCTCTTTCTTTTCCCTTTTCTTCTCCCCTTCTTTTCTTCTTTCTTTTTCTTTTCTTTTTCCTTCCCTTTTTTCTCTTTTCTTTTTTTTCTTTTTTTTTCTTTTTCTTTTTTCTTCTTTTTTCTTTTTTTTTTTCTTCTTTTTCCTTTCCTTTTCTTCTTCTTCCTCTTCTTCTCTTCTCTTCTTTTTTCTTTCTCTTTCTTTTCTTCTTTTTTCTTCTTTTCTTCTTCTCTTCTTCTTCTCTCTTCTTCTTTTCTTCTTTTCTTCTTTTTTTTTCTTTCTTTCTTTTCTCTTTCTTCTTCTTCTCCTTTCTTTCTTTTCTTTTCTTCTTTCTTTTTTCTTTTTTTTCTTTTCTTCTCTCTCTCCTTCTTTCTTCTTCTCTTCTTTTTCTTCTTCTTCCCCTCTTCTTCTTTCTCTTCTTTCTTCTTTCTTTTCTTCTCTCTTTCTTTCTTTCTTCTTTTCTTTTTCTTCTTCTCTTCTCTTTTCTTCTTCTCTTTTTTTCTCTCCTACTCTTCTTTCTCCTCTTCTCTCTTTTCTTTCTACTCTTTTTTTCTTTCTTCTTTCTTTCTCTTCTTCTTTCTCCTTCTTTTCTTTTTTTTTCTTCTTTCCTCTTCTCCTTCTTTCTTTCTTTTCTTTTTTTTTTTTTTCTTTCTTCTTCCAATTCTTTTCTCTCTTCTTCTTCTTCTTTTTTTTTTCCCTTCTTTCTTTCTTTTTTCTCTTCCCTTCTCCTCCCTTTCTTTCTTTTTCTTTCTTCTTCTTCCTCTTTCTTTTCTCTCTTCTTTCTTCTCTTTCAAACTTTCTCTTCTTCTCTTTTCTTCTCTTCTTTCTTTCTTTTTTCTCCCTTTCTCCCTCCTTCTCTTCCTTTCTTCCTTCTTTCTTTTTTTTTTCTCTCTTTTTCTTTTTTCTTTCTCTTCCTCCTTCTTTTCTTCCTCTCCTCTTTTTCTTCTCTCTCCCTCTTCTTTCTCTTTCTTCTTCTTCTTCTTTTCTTCTTTTTTTTTTTCCTTCCTTTCTTCTCTTTCTTTTCTTCCTTCTTTTCTTTTCTTCTTTTCTTTTTCTTTCTCCTTTTTTCTTTTCTTCTTTTCCTTATCTTTCCTTTCTTCTTTTCTTTCTTCTTTTTTTCTTTCTTCTTCTTTTTCTTCTTCTCTTTCTTTTTCTTATTTTCTCTCTTTTTTTCTTTTCTCTTCCTTCTTCTTTTCTCTCCTCTCTTCTTCTCTTCTTCTCTTCTTTTTTTTCTCTCTTCTCTCTTTTTTTCTTCTTTCTTTTTTTTTTCTCTTTCTTTTCTTTCTTTTTCTTCTCTTCCTTTTTCTCCTTCCTTTTTCTTCTTCCTCTCTTCTTTTTTTCTTTTCTCTTTTCCTTTTTCTCTTCTCTTTTCTTTTCTCTTCTTTTTCTCTTTTTTTTTTTTCTTCCTTCTTCTTCTTTCCTTCTTTCTTCTTCTTCTCTTCCCCTTACTTCTTTCTTTTTTTCTTCTCATCTCCCTTTTTTCTCTCTCTTTCCTCTTCTATCTCTTCTTTCTTTTTACTTCTCTCTTCTCTTTCTCTTT
>JAMPIV010021153.1:47500-76271 GCA_024509875.1 Oreohelix idahoensis | reverse complement strand
TTGCCAGACTCGCTGATATAATCACTTAGGAGCGTTAGTTCGAGACCACTAGTTCAAATAAGCTTGATAAAGCAACAGTGCGTTGAAGCCAGCTCATATTTTTGCTAAATAAAAGCCTGGAACATAAGCAGATGGGAATTGGTGCCAGTATTTGTGCCAGAATTCATTGCTAATCAACGTATCTGTGTTTGTTTCCATGAATTGTGGTAAGCTTGAAACATTCAGTATCTTTTAATGAAAATTGAATGTGAATTGTTAATTTATGCCTGTATATATGTGTAGTTCAGTAGCAAACATGATGTAAAGCCTATAATGCTCCAGCCTGAACAGAAGGTGTCGGAGGAAAGTAAAACGGCATGGAATGGCCAAACAGTACACTGACACCTAGATGATTGACTAGAAAGAAATAATGCTGGAAGTGCAGAGGCGTAGTAACCATTAAGGAGGTTAATACTGGTATAAAGTATTTCAGATGAAGCTGACAGTTGGCCTAACGCTCTGAACTCAATGTTTGTGATGTATTGTGCTCAGTGTAAAAAGAGAGTATAAATTAGTTATGAAGTAGAAGTACATCCTTCTTGTTTTCAGGGACCGTGGTCTTGATGTTATTGAGCAGCACCTGGTCAGAGCTTTGCTGAATCCAGAGTCGGACAGCATACTCCTTGGTCCATTTAGCTATCAGTGAGGTGTCTCCAGAGCCCAGGGGAGAAATCGAGCAGAGGAGTCTTTTCCTGCCGCCATCACGCAAGATAAGCTGATGTGGCCAGCTGAGCTCAAAATTATGTACCCCCATCTTAAAATAACATTGTAACATAAACTTAAGAGGGAAAGTAAATTGTGTTTTAATATCAGGAACTGAGAACATCTCCAATACTATTTCCAATAAAGACAAACTATTGAAGTCATGATGACAAATACCAACAGAGCTTGAACAAAACAAAACCAGTATTACCTCATATTACTACTACACAACTGACACACATAGGATACTTTTAATAATATATGTCACTACAATATTCATATTGATAAATTCTGTACATATAACTTGTAAGTAAAATTGATTGTGATTCCTGGTTCCCTTTGTATTTGAATCAGGACACATATTCATTCATAACAGCAATGAATACATATTGTTATTTGAAAAGTTATCAGTGACTCCTTTAAGATATCCTTTAGAGTGTTATATGTATGTGAGTGTCACAGTGTTGTCAAGTGTGGTGGAATAAATTAAATTGTTTATCTGTCTGTTGTTGTTATGACTTACACTTCATCATACACATACCCTAGACATACAACGTAGTCATCACACTATTCCAGAATAATTCTGACTGAGGTATACATATGTGGCAGCAAGTAAGGTTATATATAATACACTACTCTTATTAGATATATATACCTTCACAGCTGATCTCAGTCAGTACACTAAGTCCCCTATAAATATTTATAACATCCCACTTCACCACATATATTGGGGTCTCGCTCTTGGGATTTTGAATCTTTACCTATTACAAATATTGGGGTAATTCACTTCAGGGAATATAAGAATTAAAAGGTATCCTTGGGTGGAATTAAATAAGGTTGAGCTCACGGTGCCTGTGTTGTCCATTAGATATATATTTAGAGATTGAATTGTTGGTTAGACATTGTATAAACTTACCTGATAGACAATGGCGGACCTGGCCAAATTTCGATCTGCTGCTGTTCAGACTGCAAAAGAGTTAGGATTCGATGGGCAAGTTATGGTTGCCTATGTCACTACGGAATGTGACAAATTTATTGAACGCGAAGAAAGAAGGTTTGAAGCCGAAAGAAAGTTAGAGGCTGAAAGGGAAATTAAGAAGTTACAATTTGAGGCTGAGGCTGAGACTAAGGGGTTGCAGATTGACTGAGGCTTAAGAAATTGGAAGCAGCAAGAAAGAAGATTGACTGCAGAATGAGAAGACACGAAATTTATGCCGCAAAAGGGAAGAGAAGAAATTAGCTGCAGAAAGGGAAGAGAGGAAATTAGCTGCAGAAAGGGAAGAGAGGAAATTAGCTGCAGAAAGGTAAGCAGAAGATAAAAGATTACAAAGGGAACATGAGTTACGACTAAGGGAGTTTGAGTTTCAAGGCCATGCTCCTGAAAATGGTGCCAGTCCCTTTGCCTCTGATGCCACTGCTAGCCAAGGAGCCTCAACCTCAGCTATGAATTTTCATTTAGATCATTTTGTTGAGATAGACGATGATATAGAGAGCTACCTAAATAGGTATGAACTATTAGCTACCACGTATGGGTTAGAGAGAGAAAGGTGGAGCTTAAAGTTATCTCAGGGACTTCGTGGGGCAGCTTATGAAGTTTTTGCAAAAATGTGCAGAGGTGATCAGGAAAATTATGACATGCTAAAGCAGGCTCTTTTGTTAAGGTATGAAAAGAATGCAGAATTTTATAGGAAAAAATTTAGGAATGCTAAACTACTGTCAGGTGAAACCTATCACCAGATGCTCTGTGCAAGAATAGTGGACTTACTTGGAGAAATGGACTTCTCTGGGGAAAACCCAAGATCTTAAGGAAATGGTCCTTATAGAACAATTAAGAGAGTCCATGGCTCCAGACATGAGAAAGTTTCTCATGGAACAAGGTGCAGAGAGGCTGGGTGAGTTGCTAAATGTTGCTGAAAGGTATCAAGCAGCTCAAGCAGAGGTAACAGGTAATAAAAAGTAACAAGTGGATAACTTTAGGGCACCACAGAACTTTAATAAATTTGATCCTAAGGATCAAAATAAAGGTAAGCACCAATTTGATAGGCCACGGTATGAAAATAAAAATAAATTCCCACAATTCGATGAAAGGAAATATGATGAAAGAAAATCTTTCAACCAAGGAAAAAGGTGGTGTAAGAATTGTCAGATGGACAATCATGACACTGACCGTTGCAGAAGGAAACCTGTGTATATGGCAACCCTTCAGGTCAGGTCGACCTCAAGACAGGAGGAGGATATTATGTTAGATACCACTCCAGAAGAGATGAGGAAGGCACAGGCTGGGGATAAAACACTCAAGCCTTGTTTCAGAAAATTGTCAACTTGTCAGACAACTCCAGGCAAGGGAGATTTTTACATGAAAAACAAGTTGATGTATAGGAAGACTGGAGCTAGATCCAAAGGTCAGGGACAGCTGGTACTTCCTAAAAGATATAGGGCAGACTCAATAAGGAGCCTACATGTGAAACCAGATGGGGACCATGAAGAAGATAGGTACCATCATTCAAAAGGTGGCTCACAATTATTATTGGCCCAAAGCAAGATGGGACATTGAGAATTTTGTAGAAAGGTGTAGCATAGCACATGAGGGAACACCCACAAGTGGGAACATGGATCAGGACCTGGACACGCCACGGGGCAAAATTAGGCCTGAAAATAAAAAGAAAAATAGATTTGATAAAGTGGACCAAATGGAATGGGAAGCCCCTTTTCACGGACAAGCTTCACTTAACTGTTTTACAATGGCCACTATGCGGAGAGTGCAAACAGATGTCTTACCCCAGGATAAGCCGAAAATCCCTCAATCGGACTTAAACAAACTGGAGGAAGAGGATGTAGAGAGGAAATCTCTCATCAAGAATTTTAAGAGGGGAGAAAGCCCCAAAAGAAAAATTGGTAGCGGTCGTTTTGTGAATGATAATTCTGGGAGGAAAAATCATCACTATAAAGCTTCGAGTGGAAGACCATACCGGTGCATGGACAAATAGGTCCACACAATTAAAGGTCCATATGTAGCTTTGTTAAGAACGTGGACTGATGAAAAGGCAGAGGAAAACATTACATCTTCATACCAATATGTGAATGAGCTGACCACTCGTTTAAAAACTGGCTGGAAACTTGCCAATGAAAATTTGAAACAAGCCAGGAAGAAACATGCTGCCTATTATAACAGGAAGGCGAAAGACAGAAATTTGGCTGTGGGAGAGAAAGTACTGCTTCTTTTGCCCGGGAGTCAGAATAAGTACAAATTGGATGGCAGGGTCCATATACAGTTCTAGAGAAGGTGTCTAGAACAAATTATAAGATAGATAAGAAGGGGAAAGAAAAAATATATCATGTGAATCTCCTGAAGAAATATTTGGAAAGAGAACATCAGGAGGAGACACACTTGTTGACCTTGTCCATCGCCATGGAGATGAAAAAGGAACCACTTTCATCATTTGAGTATCCATTACACCCCTGTGAGACAGCAGCACAGGTGAAAATCAGTACACATTTAACGAAAACTCAGAAAGAGAGAGTGCAACCGGTTCTAAATAATCATGCAGAGGTGTTAACAGACCGACCAGGGCATACAAACCTATTGGAATATGATATGAAACTGATAGACCCCACACCTGTCTGTATGAAACCATATTCGATTCCGTTTGCTAAGGAGAAAGCTTTGAAGGAAGAGATAGACTATCTATTGAAGGAGGGAATTATTTCACACCGTGAATCCTCATATAGTTCCGGTGTTGTACTCTTAAGGAAGCCCTCTGGAGAACATAGACTCTGTATAGATTACAGGAGACTGAATGCTAGTACAGAAGGACAGGTGGATCCATTGCCGGATACAAATCAGCTGTTTGCCAGACTAAATAAAGCTAAATATTTCTCAAGGGTGGATCTGAGTAAAGGATAATATCAGATTCCAGTAAAACCTGAGATCAGACAAAATTGTTGGATGTAAACATTTCGGAGGAACGTAATGAATCCCTGAGTTGCCTCTTTGATTGAGGATATTCCGAATGTTTCATACAGGATAATAAGAAGATTATGGGATCCACTACGAAAACTCTGCTATCACCAGGTATATGTTATCTCCTCATAACGTACATTTTGAGGGAAATATAATGTTCTCTGAACATGTCAGTGCGCAGACTCAGAGAAGAGAAATGGTGAATACGGGTTGCGAAGCAGCATTAAGACAAGCACTCACACTTGCGGCTGTTCAGTAACATAACCGAAATATATTATTGGTTGTAGAAGTCTGAGGCAGATTTCATGAGTAGTGCCTACTCTGAATGGACCCAACTACATAAAACCATGATAGCACCACAGCAGAGTAAAGTCAAGTTGACTTACATTTATCTATGTGTATATAGAATAAAGGACTGACATATAATGTCTGTTTTAAGAGGGGAGGTGTCGTGAAATATTCTAATCCACATATATAAATTAAAAGGTAAATATAAAGCCTAACAAATAAATTCTCATAAAGAAAAGAGCAATGGTAAAATAACAGTGCTGTCACAAGGAATGTACTCGAAATCCCCTTTGTTTTATGCTTCGTCTGCAAATTGTAACGCTTTCACGTTGATAGTAAAAGCCTACTGTATTATTACCCGCTTTCTTCAATGAAACGTGTGCTGTATTTCTTGGAAAAACAGTGAGATACGCAAGCTGAACAATGACCTAATTTTAATATTTCATTCATTCCATTTTATACACGGCGTAACTAAAGACAGATGGACTAAAGGATAGAGAGAAGGGAGAGGCATAAAGCCGAACACGTGCAACACTAAACACGCGTCGCGCGATACACAATTACTACTATCACGCGTGTAAGGCCACATGCACTAACTTTTTCGGACGGACAGTGATAAATTCACTACCCTTCCCAGAGTTAGGTTTTTAAATCCTGAAAAACTCTTATTAGAAAAGATGACATTAGATGGGTTTACGTTTGAAAACATTACAGTACCCAGACAGCACATCTTCGAAACAGGAGGTAGAAGAAATTGCATATTTTGAACGCAGCCACTTAGCTCTTTTACATTTGTATATTTGGGTTCCTTAGGGCTTGCGGACAAAGAATATGTAAAACGTTACGCAAATAGTCTAGGAATTAACAAGTTATAACCAAAATAAAATAGTGGGGATGCCTGACAGCATGAAATCATTTCTGCTCATAAAATTTTTTAATAACGTGTGTGAAAAAACCTTGCGTACGGAAATAGCCTACCATGTAAACTCCAAATTGATTGGAGCGCAACAAATATAAGACTAAACACGATTGGTCGGACTATAAATACTATCTTTGGTTGTTAGGGGAGACGTAGGAAGGTAACATTTTTTCAAACACTTGTCGAAACGTGGCTCCATTGGCCAGACTCGCTGATATACTCACTTAGGAGCGTTAGTTCGAGACCACTAGTTCAAATAAGCTTGATAAAGCAACAGTGCGTTGAAGCCAGCTCATATTTTTGCTAAATAAAAGCCTGGAACATAAGCAGATGGGAATTTGTGCCAGTATTTGTGCCAGAATTCATTGCTAATCAACGTATCTGTGTTTGTTTCCATGAATTGTGGTAAGCTTGAAACATTCAGTATCTTTTAATGAAAACTGAATGTGAATTGTTAATTTATGCCTGTATATATGTGTAGTTCAGTAGCAAACATGATGTAAAGCCTATAATGCTCCAGCCTGAACAGAAGGTGTCGGAGGAAAGTAAAACGGCATGGAATGGCCAAACAGTACACTGACACCTAGATGATTGACTAGAAAGAAATAATGCTGGAAGTGCAGAGGCGTGGTAACTATTAAGGAGGTTAATACTGGTATAAAGTATTTCAGATGAAGCTGACAGTTGGCCTAACGCTCTGAACTCAATGTTTGTGATGTATTGTGCTCAGTGTAAAAAGAGAGTATAAATTAGTTATGACGTAGAAGGTACATCCTTCTTGTTTTCAGGGACCGTGGTCTTGATGGTATTGAGCAGCACCTGGTCAGAGCTTTGCTGAATCCAGAGTCGGACAGCATACTCCTTGGTCCATTTAGCTATCAGTGAGGTGTCTCCAGAGCCCAGGGGAGAAATCGAGCAGAGGAGTCTTTTCCTGCCGCCATCACGCAAGATAAGCTGATGTGGCCAGCTGAGCTCAAAATTATGTACCCCCATCTTAAAATAACATTGTAACATAAACTTAAGAGGGGAAGTAAATTGTTTTAATATCAGGAACTGAGAACATCTCCAATACTAGTTCCAATAAAGACAAACTATTGAAGTCATGATGACAAATACCAACAGAGCTTGAACAAAACAAAACCAGTATTACCTCATATTACTACTACACAACTGACACACATAGGATACTTTTAATAAGATATGTCACTACAATATTCATATTGATAAATTCTGTACATATAACTTGTAAGTAAAATTGATTGTGATTCCTGGTTCCCTTTGTATTTGAATCAGGACACATATTCATTCATAACAGCAATGAATACATATTGTTATTTGAAAAGTTATCAGTGACTCCTTTAAGATATCCTTTAGAGTGTTATATGTATGTGAGTGTCACAGTGTTGTCAAGTGTGGTGGAATAAATTAAATTGTTTATCTGTCTGTTGTTGTTATGACTTACACTTCATCATACACATACCCTAGACATACAACGTAGTCATCACACTATTCCAGAATAATTCTGACTGAGGTATACATATGTGGCAGCAAGTAAGGTTATATATAATACACTACTCTTATTAGATATATATACCTTCACAGCTGATCTCAGTCAGTACACTAAGTCCCCTATACGTATTTATAACATCCCACTTCACCACACCCATGTTGAGAACCACTGATATAAAGGATGACTCAGATATGCCTCCATGCATGTACATGTTAATAAATGTTTATCACTGTTAACCTCTGTTGGCTGAAATCTCTTATTATATACTGTTCAAAAAAAAAAGAAACGCATAGCTATCCGAGGGCGCGTTTTTATGAGTTTGTAAGTAAAATTTGGTGCTAGGGTATATAAAAACCAGCCTCAAATGCTCTTTACAGTGTCAAATGCACGTGTTGACCTGAAGCTTTCGTTTTTGTAATCGTTACAATGCAGTGGTCAATAGCGTTTATGACGCAATTTTTGACCACAGCTCATGTTGCGCGCACGTGAAAGCAACAAAATTTGGGGTGAACACTATTCACTGACTACGCAACTGAAACCCTATAAAAGGATAACGCTACACACAAAAAATTCAGTTCATTTTCAAGCAGACATTTATGGCGTCTCTATCGATAAATTTAAGGAACATTGCTATTGGCCGACTGCATGCAGGCGAAAGTCAAAGTCAGGTTGCCAGGCATCTAAACGTGCATCAGAGTACCATCAGTCGACTTTGGCACCGGTTCCAAGCCACTGGCTCAGTTGAAGACCGGCATCGCAGTGGACGACCCAGCGTGACAATAGCTGCGGAGGATCGCTTTATTCGGCTTCGTCACCTCAGAGACAGGTTTACAACAGCTTCCTCAACTGCCCAGCCATTGCCTGCAGGACGTTATGTGTCTGATCAAACTGTCCGGAATAGACTGCATGACGCTGGACTTTGGGCACAACGACCTCACCGAGGACCTGTCCTTACGCACCGCCATCGCCCAAATCGACTTCTTTGGGCCAACCAGCATCGTCCCTGGGCAGCTGACAATCAATGGAGACGTGTCTGGTTTAGTGACGAATCTTTCTTTTTGTTGCAGCGTCATGATAGACGGCGTAGGGTCTACCGTAGGCGAAATGAACGTTTTGCCCAAAATTGCGTTGATGAAGCTCCGCCACACGGTGGTGGAGGTGCAATGGTGTGGGGAATGATCAGTTACAACGGAAGGAGTCAATTGATGCACATTGAAGGAGGCTTGAATGCGCAACGATACGTCAATGAAATTCTTCGACCCCATGTCCTTCCACTTTTGGCTGCCCAAAGGTCTGTGTTTCAACAGGACAACGCCAGACCCCATTGTGCACGGTTGACCACGCAGTTCCTGACTGCCAACAACGTTCTCACCCTTCCCTGGCCATCCCTGTCTCCAGACATGAGTCCGATTGAGCACCTGTGGGATGAGCTGCATAGACGTGTTTGTCGCCGAGACGTTGCTCCAGCCAATCGTCGTGATCTGTTCCATTCACTCCAGGAAGAGTGGGCAGCCATCCCACAGGCCCACATCAGACGTCTGATCGCATCCATGCCCAGGAGATACCAGTCGCTGATCGATGCAAGAGGAGGACACACACCATACTAACGGGAAAGCCCGTACGCCAAAAAACTCTCGTGACCCAGATGCAAAACAACTGTCAATTGATTGGTCGAACCGTAAGGTATTCTTGTGTGCAATTTGAACAATTAACTCATTAAATTAAAAAAGTTATTGAATGTCAAAATTATGGCTATGTGAGTGCCTTCAGTAGCTATGCGTTTCTTTTTTTTAACAGTAGTTTATCTCCAAAATTTTCACGATTCATGTCACATAAGCACCAATATACAGAAACTGCAGGCTGATTGAAAAGTCTCTTTGTATTTTTAAATTTGTATATCATCGCCTGTATCCTTTGTACAAGGGGATTGACATAAGTCTTGGGCCTGACCATGAAGGAGTCACAGGAGGAAGATGAAACGTGGCACATTTAAAGTTCATTATATTTGCACTGAATGTGTGAAGAACGCGTGTGTTTCTTCAATGGGTTTTCCCACTACGGTGCACGGCGCAATGTACCCTACTGACCGGATCTGCTGCGCCAAAGATTTGACAAAAGAATGGAAAAGAAGGAGGCCAGAGCTGTGATAAAATTTCTGATGTTTCAGGGAAAAACACCTACAGAAATACACAGGGAGATGGAACCAGTGTTTCGTGATTCTTGTCCTTCATATACTTCGGTAAAAAACTGGTGTCAACAGTTTAAGTGCGGCCGCTCAAATGTTGCTGATCTGCCAAGATCTGGTAGACCAGCCTCAGAGTGCAATGATGAAAATGCAACAAGAGAGAAGAAAATCATTGACCAGGATCGAAAAATGACAATTGTGGAGATAGCTAGTAGAGTAAAACTAAATGAAAGAACAGTTTATAGAATTTTACACAACAGACTGAACATGAGAAAAGTGTGTGCACGCTGGGTTCCGCGACTGTTGACACGTGAACAGAAGCAAACAAGGGTAAATTGCTGTCAACAGTTGCTCAAAATGTGTCAGTCAAAAAAAATTTTGGAGACCATGATGACAGTAGATGAGACTTGGGTACATCATTATGACCCCGAATCCAAAATTGCCAGCATGTAATGGAAAACCCCGGGCTCCCCAACACCTGTCAAGCAGAGGGCGCAGAAATCTGCAGGAAAAGTGATGCTGACTGTTTTTTGGGACAGCAAATGTGTCCTTTTGAAAGATTATCTGTCTCGTGGCAACACAGTTAATGGACAGTACTAAGCAGATCTTCTCACAAAACTAAGAAAGGTTGTGACCAGGAAACGAGGGATAACGCGCACTCAAAATCTTCCTTTGCTTCAAGACAACACGCCCTCTCACAAAGCACGGCTTGTGCAGCTAGCAGCTAACGATTTGAATATTGAAATTCTTCAACACCCACCATATTCTCCAGATTTGACTCCATCAGACTTTTTTCTATTCCCAAATCTTTAAAAACAGCTAAAAGGAAATCATTTTGACAGCGATGAAGAGGTTATACTGGCATGCGATGACTGGTTTAGTTAGAAAAATAGGGTGTTCTACTCCCAAGGTCTTTTCAAGGTCAAGCAGAGATGGCAGAAGTGTGTCAATTCAGACAGTGGCTTTATTGAAAAGGAATAAACAATATACAAAATTTCAGCTCTCTGTGACATGTCCTTCATGGTCAGGCCCAAGACTTATGTCAAACCCCTTGTATATACATCATAACATATGTCTGAACATGGAAGATTAGCTGCCATGTGACTAACTAGTTTTATTTATTTATTTAATTTTTATCTTCTCCTCCTCCATTATCTCTCTCCTCCCCCCATGAAACAAAATAAAATAAAATCTAAACTAGTTAATAAAGTGCCGTTACAGAAGGCTGCGAACACTTCTACCCGTTATGACGTCATGAGTTGAACAGATCGGATCTCAAACTGAGTTATAATTGTAATCATTTGTGTTATAAAATGGCGGTTAATTATCTTTACTTTGACGTTTGTGTAATAAAAATTAGTTGAATTGGTGTGAAGAAATAACAGTTTAAAAACAGGAAGTGTGTTTCAATCACCCTGCATATCTCGTGGATTAGACTTTGTGTCGTAGATTTTCGATAGGAGAATTAAGACTAGGTTTGGTCCCTTCTGAATAGGTTTGAATAGGTGATAGACTCAGTGAGAGTTATTGAAAGGTAATAGAATTTCCACACACGTGAGATGATAGATTTTGATATAGTGGCTGTCTCTGAAAGCGAAAAGAATTCTTCTCTCTCTCTCACCTATCTTCTACAACAGTTGTTACAGCGTCAGACAGACTACACCAATATACATATTACGTATATTTCTATCACTCACAGGCACGCACATACACGTGACGACAGGTAAACACACAGACGTGGGAAAACTATAACAATGATATATATATATATTATCTAGAACGAGCTGACCAAACACGATTATTAAGTTCAAGAGCGATTTTAATATCAGGAAAAATCGGCTCACAACATCAAAGAAAGTACATCAAGGAAAATACATATACACAGTCATAAAAATTCAAGGAAATGTTGCAAGGATGATAGCCCCGTTATAGTGTTAACTCTAGGTTTAGCCCGGCCCCGTTAAGAGAACAGATGATGGCGCCCGAGTCACAGATACATAGGGTTTGAGTCTAAGAGTTTTCTTTGTTTTATCTCGTAATTATATGCACAGAGTTTGAAAAAAATCTGATTTAACCTAAGACAAAAACACAAGAACTCTAGCCTTAGCAACAAATTATGCAGATTGAAAAAAACAAATAGGACAGCAACAGAGTGTCAAAGATATAATAGTGAAAATATCACTCAAACCAGCGTACACTCATTCATTCCGCCATGGCCTCTCATACAGGTACTCACGACTTTGCTCGCTGCCTCTTGGAACACACTGATTTTAGATTTTCGCACAGACTCAAAAAAATGCAGTCTTCTGCCAAGAAGTCCCCAGTTCCAAAAGACGTATTTAACTCGGAGTCTCCGGGAACGACTACTTGGGTGTGCAAATTTGTTCAAATGTCTGATTAAGTCACCTAACAGTTATTCCAGGCGCGGGAGTTAGCAGAGCACAGTGTCAATAGCGTAGGTTTCTAGAAATGATGAATGTCAGGTCGGTGCCTTCCCTCAGTATAGGATTCACTTTAGTCACACCACAGATTTGTCCACAAAAAAATATATATATATAGTCGGGAAATGTTAGTTAATACTTGAAGTATTTCGCGCCACCAGGCAGAAAGATTACGTAGAGTTTTCTAGAAGAAATTAAGATCTGGCTCCAAGGTCCAGTATTTATCATTACAGTCTTTGAAAACCCGTTATTGGGATATAGTATTTCTGGCTAACTCGGGTTGCATATGCACTGTTTAGACCAGTGGTACTTAAGAAACCCACGTGGTTCAAAATAAGGACTGTCTATTTCTTCACAAGTATGGAAACTACTACTAGGTGCTGGTAAAGTTAGGGTCACCCCAAAACTTTCACTGTGTGGAGGAAAAATAACACATATAATATAATAAACAGAATCTGTACTGGTTTTAACTTACATTTAAACTTGCAAGCAGAGAGCTTTGCTTATCATTTAAACTTCCCGTGACGTAAGTTATATTTAAAAATCAGCAATCCTCATGAATTAGGAACACGTGCGTATTCCGTCACCATTCATGAGGCTCGATTCTAGAGTTTATACGTTAGTTTAGAAAAATACACTCGACTGAGTATTAGCGGTTAAATTAAATTTAAATAGCTACAATTGCCGTTATAAGCTAGAAATTTTAATTTTATTCTGCTTTCCACTGAATGCTTCCCTAGAAAATATAATAGCCTACCACTTTATTTCTCTTCTGCGCTAAAGAAATAGATTAAAATGAATTAAGCGATTAAACACTTTAACACTCACAAAATCTATATATCTATCATATTAATTACCTCAACCACAGAATTACAGGTAGTCGCACAACTTAAGAATAAAAATGCTGAAAATATTTCTGGAAGTCTAGAAGTTCGACAAATTGCCGAAACAAACTGAGATCTTCGCTAACAGCTATTCTGTTTACGAGCAACCTATCTACTGTGAGTCTATGAGCGAGAATGAAATTAAAGTTTCAAACTTGGCCAATATCTTTAAAATCGGACACAGGATCCTAATCTTATTTCGCCAAGCGAAATAGTCTCCCCTGTCCGTATAACACCTTCGTCCTCTTATCGCGTGACGTAACAGCCATCAGTGGCCGAGGGCTTGCATGAGTTGCAAATCTCAGACCACCGTCTGCAGTGCGGAGTGGATTTTCACGCTAAGCCGGGTTTTTCCTGACGAAAAACCTCATGCGTTTACTGAAATGCAGACTCTCTGTCTACTTTCCATGTCCCTCGGGTGAATTTTCACGCCCCAGGCCAGAGACCCTCAGACGAATGTCTAGCGAATGCTGTAAATTCACGCCTATCGTCCGACCAGCGCGACTGACATGTACGCAATACCACCCAGGTGCGATTCTCAGTTTTAGAGAAAGGAAAACAGGTAAAGTTTGCGAATTATATGAAAATAATATTCGCAAAACGAATGGATGAAAAATATACAGGAAAAAGGAAATACAGAGATAATAAAAGAGAGAATTCGGGTGAAAGAATAGGACCCCCTGGCCGAGTTAACTGCAGGGAGATTTATGTATCAGGGCTTCTCAACCTTTTAAGGGGCACACACACACACACACACACACACTCTTAATAAGTGTTTTTCTATCTTCGGACTCTGGTAAAGCTTACCATTAGTAGAAGACCACATATTCAGACATTGCGCGTTTTCGCCATTCGCTCTTATATAGCCACACGTCTCTTTCGGGTAATGGATGATCTGTCTCAGACCACTTTCATTGCAGTACCGTTAATCTGGTTCTCACCTGGAACCTGCCTCTTTGTCGGACAATGTTCTTTTGTGTGTACTTTTGTTCCCCACATGGAATAATGTCTGTTCGATTCACGTATGCAATGGCCGGTCCTGAGTGTGAAAATTATAATCCGGTCTCTTCGTGGTAAGGAGGAGTGAGTCTCTGTTCTGTTGGACACTTGATATTCTCTGTCACATATTTCTTGGAAACTACTCATATTTATTTTAGTTACTTTTTAGTTTTATATTGTCCCGCCTTAATTTTGCTGTTTTTGTTTCTTCTGTCTGCAACAAGTTTATCGCCCCCCCCCCCCCCCTCACTACTCCATATATCCTGCAGTGAGCACGTTTGCGTTGTATTATTACTTTCTTAAATGTATTGCAGGTTTCCATTAAAGTTTCTAACAGCCTGCCTTGTTATAGTTTTTAAGGTTCTTCAGGGCAGAGACTATCCCTGTTTTTCACATTGGCCTTTGCAACTATCAACAGTACTAGCAATAACCCGTCAAACTTGGCGGGTTTTTAATTATAGTGTGCTGTTTCCGTTCCCAGATGAGCAGATAGAAGTACATTCTTAGAGTGTTTTTGGTTTCTTTCCATTATACAGTGTAATCAAACTATTCATGAACACCGTCATTTGAAAGCTTTTCTTTGTTGATTGTAACTATTTTCGGGAGAGTATATTGGGCAGCCATCTTATCATCTTGATCATTATGTGTCAAACCGTTCAAATACAATTCATTTTGGTATGTTATTGGCTAATGCACACCAATTTTAACGCACTTTTTCTTTGTCCAGCGCTACTAATTTCGTGAAAGAATAATAAAAAAAAAAAAACAACCAAAGTATTTGTTTTGTATAACACCCACGCCGTGCAAGTTGCGCACCGTGCGTTGCGCACTTTTTTTCTGGCGCGAGTTACTATCTTGAGTGAAACCGACCGACGTAACATACATCGGTAATTATGTTAGTTGGGACGGGATTCCGCCTCGCGTCTGACAATTTTCCAGTTGTTTTCTCCCTTCATGAGATATACATTTCCTGTCCATTCTTTAATTTACGCATATTCCTTCAGTAAAATTAGTGATCCCTTTGTCGCACCTCAGAGAATCCCCGGCTGTCCTCAGAACTCAAGTTTAGTCTGGCTGTGATAGATTATTCGGAATAAATTGGGACAGCGGGCAGCGGTGGTTGGGGAGGGGGGGGGGGGGGGGGTTAAATCGTAATTGCTAAGGGGAGTGACGATTATCTTTGTGAAAAATTTGGTAGACCGTACGAGCGAAGAAATCAGAGAACGTGCCATAGGATTAGATAATAGATTGTACTTACATTAACCAAGTTCTTGTCGGCAAGAGTTATTCAGGAACGTTTCAAGTTATTTCCCTTGACCACAAGAAGCAAACTTATCTGGTGT
Organism: Oreohelix idahoensis; assembly: GCA_024509875.1. Lineage (NCBI taxonomy): Eukaryota > Metazoa > Mollusca > Gastropoda > Stylommatophora > Oreohelicidae > Oreohelix > Oreohelix idahoensis. Next base: position 61,000 of record JAMPIV010021153.1, on the reverse strand, counting down.
AACTTTGTGTTATGTGACAGGCATAGAGAAAATAAATTATATTAATACCTGTTAATAAATTATATTAATACCTGTTCCCTGCGGTATTCACGGAGTTACATTTGTCTCGTCGTGACGAAGGTAAATTTGATCACTAACTAGCTTTAGGTGACTGGCTAACAATAGTTTATAGAAGCTTCGCGATTTCTGAAAATTGAAAAATTAAACTACGCTATTTTGATTATTTCACAGTGTTTACTTTTTAAATTCATATGTTACAGTTCATATAATTTATTACATTGTGTCATAGTTTAGTTTGCTACATTTAATATTGCATGTGATAAATCTGGCTTTGCACTTTAAAAGTAGTCGTACATCCAGTTTCTCCCATCCTTGTGGGTGCACCGAAAGATGTCATTTGACAGCTTGAATCGCGTCTCCTTATGCGCGGCCCCCCCCCCCCCCCTCTCCTTTTAAACGGAAAAAAGTTTCGATCCTTGAATGGCTCTGGAGGTTGGATTAAAGACGGTAGTTTACCTGTGAAGAACACAGTCCAGGTGCTTCAGTTTTACATTTCGTTGTTCCACATTGATCACATTGTATCCATTTTTCCAATAAAAACTCTTGTGACACTGGTAATCGAGAGCTGAATAACTAAATGCTGCCAATTTAAAATCAGACTGTATGAATCTTTCTTTTTAAATTCAGCATGTCTTTATTCGGTCGTCATTGAGTCGGGCTTCCTTCATGTTGTTGAGAGGTTTCTGCAGTCCTAGATCTGGCATGTCTTATTCAGACGTCATTAAGTCGGAAAGTGAACAGGATGTACAAGAACTAGTGAAGAAAGTAAACAGTATAAGTCATGAATATGGATTGGACATTAACATTTAGAAAACAAAAACTATGATAATTAGCAAAACAGACGGTAAGCCCACATTAAAGATAAGCATAAATGGGAAAATCCTGGAACAAGTCAAGAGTTTCTGATACCTTGGTCATACAATAAGGGAAGTTGGCAGATGTGAAACAGAAATCAAGAAGAGAATAGGAATGGCCAAAGCTACATTCAGCAACATGAGACAAATACTGACATCTAAACAGTTATCTCACAAATTAAAACTGAGAATCATAAAGTGTTATATATATTCTTCATTACTGTATGGTGTTGAAACATGGACAACGAATAAGCAGTTGGAAGAAAGAATTGAGACTCTTGAGATGTGGATATATAGAAGAATGGGGCATATCTCATGGAAAGAGAAGAAGACAAATAAGGAGGTGCTAGAAAACCTAGGTATGAAAACAGAACTAATGAAGGAGATCAAAATATTCTGGCCACATAAAAAGATATAACACCTTGCAGAAGACCGTAATAGAAGGAAGAGTTAAAGACAAACGTGTAAGAAGAAGACAGCGTTACAACTGGGAAGATAACATCAAGAGATGGATAGGAAAGAGTCTATTGGAGTGCACCATCAAGACAAGAGACAGACAACGTTGGAGATCCATTACAGCCAACCTTCGTTGCGAAGATGGCAGCTGATGATGAAGTCAGACCTCATATGTTTTACCAAAAAATATAAATTTATGGAAAATTACTGATGTATGATATGTAATAGAATGAATGGAAAATGTATGTTTTGTTTTAAGCGCAATATATAATAGTAACAAAAGGGGATTCAAGAAACTTGTGTTTTTCTTTACTTATTACATTCTTCAGTACAGTATGACGTGAACCAGAAAATCTAGACGATACCTCCGGTACGTAAGTTCGCGCTATACTGCTAGTCCCGGCGACTGTTCGCCTTTGTGATTCATAACCCTGGATTTCACTCCTCGTGTCAACTAATCCGGAATGTTATAAATAGATACATGACGGGATCTCTAACTCTCACACACACACGTCCCCGGTTTCTGAAATGTTCACCTGACCACTGAGATGCAATGCTTGTTTATCCGCATATACTAATTACTTTCTGTGTGTGTGTGATTTTTTTTCTACCTAAAATGAGCATCCTCATATTATTTGCCAGTATTCATCTTATTTTATTTTTAAGGACTTACAGACAGTACATCGTCTTTCCGACTCACCACCCCCCCTTCCGTCTTCTATCATCTTACCTCTGCATTTCTTCGCCAAAATGTATATACAAAGTCTTCCCACAGTATCAGCCGGGAACTCATATTGACGAATGTTATTCGTCTTTAATTTAGGTTTACTGTAAACATGAAACTTCCATTTCATATTACGCACTGACTTTGTTTTCTTTCTGTGCTACACTCACCTATCTCAATCCGTTGGTCGGTTTGTCACAAGTTCACATAACTTGATCTCATTTGTCCTCATGTTGCTTTCGTCCTTGCCCTTGTCATCAAGTGACTGTCTCACTGTTCGTCTTTTCTAACGTTCGCTCTATTTTTCTTTCTTTGTTTTATTCTTTCTTTCCTTTTTTATTATCTCTCTGTCTGTCTCTCTTTCTCTCTATCTCTCAACGAATTCAGTACAAAAGATGAGAGAAAGGAAGGGCAGAATGATAGACAGGCCTGCGTGCTAATTCTCTCTCTCTCCTCCCCCTCACCCCCCATTGAAAATAAAGTTCGTTCGCTGTCTTTCTCTCTTTGTGTCTGTATCTCACAAATATAGTTTAGTAAGTTAACTTCAACCGGTTTCGATTTTCCGTTATATGCAATTAAAAAACAATAATGTAAACTAGAGCAGAATGTGTGTAATGTTTGATCTGAAGGTCGTGAAGGATATATGTGACTACAGTAGAACGTGTGTAATGTTTGGTCTGAAGGTCGTAAATGATATATGTGACTACAGTAGAACGTGTGTAATGTTTGGTCTGAAGGTCGTAAATGATATATGTGACTACAGAAAATGTGTGTAATGTTTGGTCAGAAGGTAGTAAATGATATATGTGACTACAGCAGAATGTGTGCAATGTTTGGTCTGAAGGTCGTAAATGATATGTGTGAGTAGAGCAGAAAGTGTGCAATGTTTGGTCTGAAGGTCGTGAATGATATATGTGACTACAGTAGAACATGTGTAATGTTTGGTCTGAAGGTCGTAAATTATATATGTGACTACAGTAGAACGTGTGTAATGTTTGGTCTGAAGGTCGTAAATGATATATGTGACTACAGAAAATGTGTGTAATGTTTGGTCAGAAGGTAGTAAATGATATATGTGACTACAGTAGAACGTGTGTAATGTTTGGCCTGAAGGTCGTAAATGATATATGTGACTACAGTAGAACGTGTGTAATGTTTGGTCTGAAGGTCGTAAATGATATATGTGACTACACAAAATGTGTGTAATGTTTGGTCAGAAGGTCGTAAATGATATATGTGACTAGAGAAGAAAGTGTGCAATGTTTGGTCTGAAGGTCGTGAATGATATATGTGACTACAGTAGAACGTGTGTAATGTTTGGTCTGAAGGTCGTGAATGATAAATGTGACTACAGCAAAACGTGTGTAATATTTGGTCAGAAAAATAACGAAGAAAGAAAGAAAGAAAAGTGTAATAATTGACAGCACATAATAAAAATCAGTACCACAAATGTACCGATACTGCCGGAGAGAAACAAAGATCGATAGGGGTCGCCCCGTTTTGTCACATATGTGACTACAGCAGAACGTGTGTAATGTTTGGTCAGAAAGTCGTAAATGATGTATGTGACTACAGCAGAACGTGTGTAATGTTCGGTCAGAAGGTCTTTAACTATAATCTGTAACCAGTAATATTTAGGGATATGAATGATTGAAATTGTGCATACAGTATAAGTTTGTGTTTTTTTTACGCTACGAGCGTGACACCCTTTTCAGGCAGCTCGACCTTCTGTTGCTTAGGTCAGGAAACTTGCCTTAGATAGTTTATTCAATTTTCGATCTGCCGCATCAGGTAATATTCTGTGTCATATTGCACTTCTTTAAGGTTATGTGCAGCGCTGCAGTTACACAGATTTGCGCGATACCCAGCACCACTGACATCTAAAGTGCTGGAGATCCAGACCTACCCATCGTAAAACTTTGCGAGGCAGGAAATTCATATCGGACTCTGTTAATTTGTTGTTTTAAAACGCTTCGCTGTGTCACTCAAGGGATGGGACAGGGCAGCATCTTCCCCTCAGTCTCTTCCACTTTCCTGTTAATGTTTTTTGTTCTTCTTTGAAACTGTGCCCTAGATGGCTTTTGAGGTTCCATCATTAAATCTGTGCAGCAGGCCATTTATCATGAATTACTTTGAACAAGTAATGGGAAACTCTCTACAGATCACTACATCAGGTTGCTATCTGATCATCAGATGAGGCCACATTAGACAAGCGTTTCAGTCCTTTTAGCTTCTTAATACTGTAGATGTAGGGCCACAATTGGGTCTTGACTTCCAAGTGTCAACCTCTTGTTTTGTCCGCAATTACTGATTTGGCTGTTCACTCTTGGTATTATCCACTCTGCCAACTTGAATGGGTAAAAGTAAAGATTTTGTTGTACAAAAACTTACTGTCATGAATTCCTTTTCCCGGTGTGGTTAATCCACAGCAGCACGCGGCCTTGTAGGCTGGTTCACCAAGTCTTTTAAGTGTAACTGTCCTTGAATATCTCTATAGGTCCAGTTTTTTCAGTGGACCATATATTGTTGAGGCAGCCAAAACATTAATTTGCTGCTTAAAAAGAAAGAGAGAGGGGAAAAAGACAAAATATCTTACATATAAACAAAAGTAGCACTAGTTTCGTGACGGAACTAGTGATAACAGTTGTCGCAGTAATTAGCGGGAGCAGACTTTAATATGGATCGCATAATGTAGCTAAAAGTACACACATGTGTATTTCACAGAATTCCGGCTACGGATGAGATATTATAGTTGATGGCTTTGCTGTGTTAGCTTTGTAGACTTTTCTTGCATGCCGTAAGTATATTTACCCTAATATGTTTTCTAGATCTATGAAGACACACAGTTCACGTTATGATCACAGTTTGGTGAAATAGGAATTTTGCTATAAACCGGCGGCATTTAGCTTTATGTATCTCTTATATGAATCAGTAGATTTTTCCTACTCGTATTGTAATTTTCTGTAAAGAGAAGACGCCGGTTTTTGATTGATCTATTCTGTGGATTATTATTACCAAGTTAGCCGGAACAGAAAAGGTAACAAACATTTATGGAAGTTTGCGCATTTCGTAACGTTTGTTTATATATGCATAATATGTAGGTATAAGTACCCCGTATTTTGATTTTTCTGACGTTGTGCACTGGATGACAGACCTGTTAATTTTTCTTAATGATTTGTGCCTAGACGATAAAAGACAATTTGGTAAGCACCTTAAAATACGCTGGTGTGATTTCAATAATCTTCCACTGAAATTGGAGTGAACTAAACTGGACATAATACCAGACGTTTGTGGGATATAAATGTGTGGTAGCAGATTAGAATCAGTTTGACGTTCATTTACTTTATGTCTTCGCGTGTCGGCACAAGTACTTGTGTGCATCAAAGGCTTGTGTTAATCAGCACTCGATGACACGCCAAAAACCTTTGATCATGAAGAGACATAGAGGCAGCGGCGGCAACGCCTGCCCTTCTTTTGTCCACTCACGAATTACCTTGTACCACGCAAGTAAAATCGACCTGCGGTACTGCCGCTCTCTCCACAGCTGCAACTCGTGTAGCCTGGGTCAGATGGACGACCCATGTGGGGCTGTCCATTTCGGTATCTGCGCCGCCATTGCCTTACCTTCTGGTAAACAGCGAAGAGGATCGGGTGCATCCTCACCGGTTTCACCCTCATTACCTGCCTCTCGCACCCCATTGTCAACAGGTAGGTCATCAGGAAAATACAGTGGTCCCGTATACCATAGCAGCGCAAATTTTGCGGTTCCTATCAATCGTGGTAAAGTGTCACCGACGATTCGCAGTCTTGCCATCTTAAGAGAAGGTCATGAATTGGCTGGGATGCATCTGGATAACAGAGCCCATGCCCATCAACCTGGGCTCATGCGTCTTCACCCACAGAGACAGGTTATAGTTCAAGGACATAACATTCGAATCGGCAGCGGCGGCGGAGCTGTCAGACAATCTGGTCCCGATTTGAAAGTATCTTCCGGAGGCAGTATGGGTCGTGTTGGTGGCGGAGGGGTGGCTATCACTATTCAGCGTGGTCAGACTAATATAACTAGTGCCGGAAACACGGATATCAAAATACAAGGTCAGGGCCATGAAATTCATATCCAAGGCAGCGGAAGTCAGAATATTAGAGTTCATCCCGCAGTGAGCGCAGGAGGACGCGCTGGTCATGTGATCAGAATTCAAGGTCATGGGCATCAGGGGCAAATGCACTATCCACCTTACGGTGGAATGAGGCCCGTCTCGGTGACTCCTCCTGTTGATGTAGTAGATGCAGCCTTTACACCCACTTTCCCAATACCGACAAGCTATTCATCAATAAAACAGTTCCAGCCTCAGAAACCAACAGCGCGGGTAGCCCCAGCTCCGGCACCAGCTCCCATCTCTGTCCCACCCCCCATCACTGTCCCTCCCCACGAACTTGCCCCTGCTACTGTAATCTCTCCCCCACCTATTGTCTCCCCTCCCTGCCCAAGTTCCCCCACGTATAATCAAGAAACGCCACCTTTTCCCGTCTGTTCGCCTGTTTCATCATTACCTGACACTCCAGCTTCATCACCTTCTCCATCGCCAACACCGACGTCACCCATAGCCACAGTCCCACCTACTACCAAACAGGTAAGTGTTTTCTGCAGTGTGTAACCTGCATGGATGTATTTTATACTTATATCATTACAGTTGACGTGAAATCAAAAAAGTTTATTTTGTGATACTCTGAAATGAAGCCAAACTGTTATGTACCTTTCAGACATTTATGACATTTATTTCATGCTATAAATCTTCGTCAGTGCAAGTAAGAAAGAGTTCTTCAGTGTTATACAGAGCTAATCCTGAAACATGGAAGTAAATTATGGACAATTAGTAAACACTGAAGAAAATCTCTGGACTCCACAGAGATGTTTTACAGATGAATGTTAAGATTATGATGGTCAGCTAAATAGAGCAAAGAGGATGTCATGAAAGAAGTCCAGTGCTCAAAGAAGTTTATTACTGGTACCAGAAGGAATCAATACATGGGCGTGTTATGAGAAGGGGAAAGTTGGAATCTATTGTGAATACAGTAAAGATGGAAGAAGGCAGATATATTCTTTCTTTGGTCCTTGGTCGCTGACTGACAAAGCAATCAGTGACCATCACGCATGGTGGCGTTTTTTTAGGGCAGCAATAAACTGTCTCCACTTTGGTCCTTGGTCGCTGACTGACAAAGCAATCAGTGACCATCACGCCTGGTGGCGTTTTTTTAGGGCAGCAACAAACTGTCTCCACTTTGCTCGGTCGGCAGCCATCCTTCGCATAGTGTCCCAGCTCTGATTCATGCTTAACATCTCTTCATGCACAGATCTCCGCCAGGTGGCTTTTGGCCGGCTTTGCTTTCGCTGTTCTTGTGGAGTCCACAGCATGGCAGTTCTGGTGCTGGTGTCAGGGTCACTTCTGCAGACGTGGCCAACCAAATTCGATCCAGCGCCTACCTACTATGATGGTGCGCATGTCTTCTTGGTGGCTCCGAGTTAGCAGTTCTAAACAGATACAGGGTGGGCCAAAAGTCAAGCCCCACAGGCAGTTTATTATAGTTTTTTGTATTAATTATTAAATTTTTTCTAGATTGATAAACTGTGGCTTATAAATTAACAAAAGCAGAAAGAATAGAGATTGATCTCATGTACGGAAAGGGCGGTGTCACCTCAAATCAGTTTTGTAATGTCAGCCAACCCAGAACACACAAGATGATCTAAAGCACCGGTTCTCAACGTGGACCATATGGCCACCTAGGGGGCCATGACATGTCTAGAAGGCCACATAAGTACTATATTTCTGGTAAAGTACCTTTTTCCAGCTAACAGCGACTATGAGGGGGGCCACAGAGGGAAATAAGGCTCAGAAGGGGGGCGTGAGCAAAAACAAAAAAGAAAACAAGGTTGAGAACCCGTGATCTAAAGGAGGCCTTCACAATAGAATTGGTGAACATCAGAGAAAAATGTTACTTTACTTAGGACTGGCCAAAGGTCGTACATCACTTGAGTAAGACAATGTTTAGAAGATAGTGGCAGTCAATTCCAGTATTTAATTTGATTTATTGAATAACGTTTTTACGGGGCTTGACTTTTGGTCCACCCTGTACACGGAGAACGACAAAGAGAGAAGATACTGGGTAGTTAAACATCATGGCACGGGAAGAGAAGTCGACAATACAATTGATAAACAACATTAGAGACAGGAAGATGTGGAGAGACGTGAACACTTACGCCAAACTGGCATGGTGCTTGAAGAAGGTGTTATATTATCACCGTTAGTTTTCTTACATCACAATAACACCTAAGAAACCCCGGCCCGATGCATGCTGTTGAGTCATTCTTCCTGTTGCACCAGCTCGGAGACAAATCGGGTCGTATATATATATATATATATATATATATATATATATATATATATATATATATATATATATATATATATAATATAGATATATATATATATATATATATATATATATATATATATATATATATATATATGGAAAGGGGGGTTAGTATCACTAACAGCGTTCTTCATCCTCGGTCGCTCTCATTTAATCACATCAAGTCCTATCATAAAGTTAAAGGCCTGTCTCATGCTGCTCTCATCCCTGATCATATAAACACATCTATTTCTCTTATATAGTTGGTAGTCTGTTTCCTGTTTCTCTCATCACCCTTACTTATATCACCATATTCATTCACTCACAACAAAGGCAGAACTCTGAAGCATGACAGTGGCATCAGCGTAGTAGCATGGCAAGAACATTTCATACAACGATCATGTAGTGGGCATCAAACATCGTTAAGTTAAAACATTGAGATGACCTTTGATTGATAACGCCGGTCATTACAACAACAAGGTCGACGTCTTGACCGATTCGAAGACTTCGTCGATTCGAAGATTATTTAAATTACTTTGATTTCCAATCTCGCTCCTCATGTCAGAGGGACGCACTAGCCATTGATCATAACGAATTCAATGGAAGTTCTGCCGTGACAAGTAGGGCTATAAGTCTATGAGGCATGAGACATCGAAATGAGCCGTTATCTGGCAACAATTATAAATTTAGACGGATTCCTGAGAAGATTCAGCAGGAATAAACTTCACCGTCTTTCAGTACATAATTATGTTAACACGTATGTGTCTTCTCTTCACATAGTATAATGCTGAGGATAATGCGCTGCATGAAATACAGGCACAAGAAAAAAGCACGAAACAACATGAGTGTGCGCAATAACGTACAGGGGAGACATAAATATACAAATGATACCGACGTCAAAAGGAAAATTGATAAGATAGGAACTATGACTGACTATCCGAGTAAGAACACCGAAAATGTGTCTATCACAGACGACTAAAATATTACAATGCCTCAAGAGTCTGAGTTGTATGGCAACAAATCGACGCAGCAAAACGCGTCATCTGCATTCAATGATAATGCAGAAAAGTACGCATAAATATTTAAAATATACATTTATTTCAGATGCGCTCACATGTGCGTCTATCAAGACTAGACTGGCATGTGAGAATCTCACACAGTCAACACCCACGCGAAAAAAGGACTTAACAGTTTACATCCCCCCCCCCCCCCCCCCCCCCCCCCACCCCACCCCCCCCCCCCCCCCCCCCCCCCCCCCCCCCCCCCCCCCCCCCCCCCCCCCCCCCCCCCCCCCCCCCCCCCCCCCCCCCCCCCCCCCCCCCCCCCCCCCCCCCCCCCCCCCCCCCCCCCCGGAGAAAAAAAAGCAAACAATCAAAGTCCATTTGACAATAAACAAATATAATTAATGTTAAGTCATTATAAGAAGATAACACGTGGGATGGAAGTGTGTAAAAGGAATCAAATACCAAATTCAAACAAAAGAAATGAAACTCCATGTACCAAAAATGTACAAAATACAAACCAAGAAGTGGCAAATGAAATGAGAAAATGAAATAATAGGGGGTGAAGAATGAGAAGAAATGGTGAATCAAGTGACAGTAATCAACAAAGATTTTAAAAAAAAAACATGGCAACCAGTGAACAAAATTAAAAATGCTTAATGTATGCATGTATGCGCATAAGTGTGATAGTGGGTAGACAGAATTAAACAAAAATCAATGTGCAAATTAAAACAATAGAAGAAAACAACACAGTCCAAAGAGAGTATAGGGAGAATCAACTACACAGCGTAAGCAAGTATGCAAATATGGCTACATTAACTACCTCTGTATGCCAAATATATCAAGCGCTAATGATGCACGACCATATAATAAATGAGGTTAGACGCAATAGTTTATCCTAATTACTTAAAAAAATTACTGTTATAAATGTAGCACATTGTTCCTCGAACATTACAATGTTAGTAATTACTCTACAATTAAATTATGTAAGAGTGTCATGAAATCACCAAGTGAGAAAGTAAAATTGTTATTGATCCACACAAACAGTGTAGGGTATATATGTGAAAAGTTTTAAAGTCAAATGTCATTATATTGTTCACGCGTAAGAAAGTTCAGTGTAAGTCACTTTAGTTTTCGACATAAATCGATTTAAACTCGCACAATAGTCAATGTTGAATAAACAAAGTCACTGATAGTTAAATATAATAAGAATCACCAACAAATGTGAGGTTTAAAAAAAAAAAAAAAAAAAAAAAAAAAGTTTACAATATAGTCTAAAAAGGTGCGAATAAGGAGACGTCATATTCACTAGCGAGCTCATTGCTGGAAAATGTAAAGCATCACGTGGCGTCATAGTCTGTAAGCAGCCATATATCAGTGATGACATGGTAGGGCAGTGGCGTCACCAGATTAGAATTTCAGCGGCCCAGTAGAATCATGTGGATATCTGGACAGTAAGCGGTGTTGGAATACCGAATGGCTTGTACTATGAAGTCACATGGCCGCAAGTCGATCTAATCTCGCGTAGACAGTGAATTCTATAAGTCCTTACGCTGGAGTCCAATAATCGTCCGCAGTTTAGACGCAATGACAAAATGGGCGTCAAGCAGAAATCGTTTAATCGGAGTAATGACCAGACAGTGGCCAACAATGTGATGTCTATTGCAGAGTTTAGACTTGCAGTTTGATTCAATTGTCGAGGCAGGTGGAGTATTAGGTAGAAAGTACCCGCATACACGTGTAGTAGAACAGCTCCGATTCCCATCCAGAAAGCGTTCCTGCGAATAATGAAACCACAATTTCTTTTTGGTAATCGTATGATTTTAGTGGAGGAAGATATTAAATTTATCCTACCGCATGTGGTCTGGTACATTTTTGACCACTGTGGCATGTCAGGCGAACCTTTCATTAACAAATGAGAAAGGGTAGTAGTGATAGTAGCCAAAACAGAGATGAACTTATTACCGATATAGGAAGACAAAATTATATGAAGAAAATTACAGCGTGAAAAGTAATTTGCGCTGAGGATAATGCGCTGCATGAAATACAGGCACAAGAAAAAGCACGAAACAACATGAGTGTGCGCAATAACGTACAGGGGAGACATAAATATACAAATGATACTTACTTAGTCGTTCCCCTTCTACCGTGAGGTGTAGAGGTAATACAAATGATACCGACGTCAAAAGGAAAATTGATAAGATAGGAACTATGACTGACTATCCGAGATGTCGTGTGAGACAAAGGAAACTCAGTCGACAAAGGCCTAGATCTAACAGGATGAACTGATGTCATAGCCTGTGCACTGGGCAATGAAAAAAAACATGAGAAATATAATAAAGATGCAAAACCAGACATGAGTGAATCTGGACGCGAGTCGAAGTTTAAAAGTAGCGTAGTGAGGGTGACAAAAAGAAGATGAACAAGAAAATGCGTCTATCACAGACGACTAAAATATAGCAATGCCTCAAGAGTCTGATTTGTATGACAACAAATCGACGCAGCAAAACGCGTCATCTGCATTCAATGGTAATGCAGAAAAGTACGCATAAATATTTAAAATATACATTTATTTCAAATGCGCTCACATGTGCATCTATCAAGACTAGACTGGCATGTGAGAATCTCACACACTTAACTCCCACGCGAAAAAGAACTTAACAATATATATATATATATATATATATATATATATATATATATATATATATATATATATATATATATATATATATATATATATATATAACACAAATTTAATGATCAGTTATAGTTGACAGTGTAAAAAATTGAAGAATAATTCTTTAACAAACACTAATCATCATCGAGTGATGTTATGGAGTATCCAATACCATAATTCTCGCCGTAAGTACGTCGGTCGGTCGGTCACATCATACACACCGTCATTTACGCACTTTTCTTTTTTCGAGAGTACATTAACTTTCAACGACAGCTAAGGGGTGCAACTGTAGTTGAAAGTTAGACAATAATTGTATTGTGTCCCTTATATGTACTCTCCTGAAAATAGAAAAGTGCGCGAATGACGTTGTGCATGGACAGTTTGATTATGGAAAGAAGCCAACAAAACAATTGATAAACAGTACATGAACTGGAGACATGAAGGTGCGGAGATGCAGATTAAATCAACAGACAATAAAGATACTCTTCTGTCCAGTTTCATTCGGGAAACGAATGTAACTCATCATTTTGTTAAAAATAATCTTAAAATGTAAGTTTTTGATTGTTTCATCAAGACAAAATTTTAATTTAAAGTATTGCAGACTTGTTATTATGGATCAAAATGATAAGATGGCTGCAAATAAAAACCTGTCATTTTTTGCTAGTTGTTTAAGAGTTCACTTGGCAGCTTTTATGTTTCTACTTAGCTGCCAATGAGGTTCTGCTCCAACTGATGTTTGGGTCTTTGCAGATAGATAACTGGATCACACTCGTCACTGGTCAAGTTTGAAAGTTGTAGCACGTTCCAAGAAGTGTCAGGGAGTAACTACCAAGCTAGTCCCACGTCTCTAAGACCCATCTAATGATGGTGTCTAGCTTTGACTTATACCCTCACTTGTTCCAGAGATAGTACCCTCAGTTGGTACCACCGACTAGTATGGCAAAAGAAGAGAACAAATACCCTCCTGAGTATTGAGTTTCCCGACACATACTTATGTGTCCCCCTCTTTCTATTCCACCATTCCATCTATCTCAGAACTTTACCCTCGATGAGAATTAATCTTAAACCCATTGAGCGAAAACTTTCTTTATATTTAAGTTGAATAGGTTTATGTTTAACTTTACATTGGTTGAAAAAGTTAATAAAATAGATTGAATCTGTTTTCATTTATATCTACACTGGTTGAAAATGTTAGTAATATAATAAGTATGTACATCATTTCTTTCATCATTCACTTCCTGCTCCATAAGGAACTTTGGATTACCTCTGCTTTTAGTTGGCTGTAGGAAACTCGCATAAAGCAGTCACGAGCCCTTG